>APFE030753249.1:14510-124934 GCA_000404065.3 Pinus taeda
TAATCTACGACAAGTCTTGGAAGGATCATGTTCAACATGTTGATAGGGTGCTCAAACTATTGGAGGAGAAACAATTATATGAAAAAAGCTCCAAATGTTTCTTTGGAGTACAAGAGGTGTAATCTCTGGATTGTATCTCATGAAGGTGTTAAGGTAGACCCTAGCAAAATTAAAACCATTAAGGAATGGAAAATGCCCACATCCATAAAGCATCTACGGGGATTTCTTGGGTTGACAGGGTATTATCGCAAGTTTGTTAAGAATTATGGGAGAATAGTAGCACCTCTAACAACATTATTGAAGAAAGATGCATTTTCATGGACTCCTGAAGCAATGAAGGCCTTCGAACATCTTAAAGAGGCAATGCGCCAAGCACCGGTCTTAGCTCTACTGGACTTCACAAAAACCTTTATTGTGGAATGTGATGCCTCAAGAAATGGAATTGGTGTTGTTTTAATGTAAGAAGGAAGACCCATTACTTTCGAAAGTCGTCCAATCAAAGGAAAGTATTTACACAAAGCTATTTATGAGAAGGAAATGTTGGCAATACTACATGCACTTAAGAAATGGCGACCCTACCTAATGGGAAGACACTTCAAGATAAAAACAGATCATGGTAGTCTTAAATACTTTTTAGAACAAAGATTATCTTCAGAAGAGCAGCAAAAATGGGTCACAAAGATGTTGGGTTATGACTTTGAAATCATCTACGAAAAAGGGAAGCAAAATGTTGTGGCAAATGCACTCTCAAGAAAGGATGAGGATGTGGAAGCATTTCTTTGCACCATTTCTATTATCCAACCAGATTGAATAAACAAAGTAAGGGATGAATGGAAGAATGACGAAGAAGTGTGGGCACTCATTCAAAAGTTACAACAAGATCCCAATACATATGATAAATTTAGTTGGAAAAATGGTTCGTTATGGTACAAAGATTGATTATACCTATGTAAGAATTCCCAACTCAAACAAAATATTCTTAGGGAATTGCACACATCTCCCTTAGGAGGGCACTCAGGATTTCCAAAAACTTACCACAGGATTAAGAAGGATTTTTTTTTTGGAATGGCCTTAAATCGGATATTCAAAATTTTGTGGCGGAATGTTTGGTTTTCCAACAAAATAAAGTTGAAACAATTAAGATCCCAGGTCTATTACAACCTATATCCATTCAAAGCCACTGTTGGGAGGAGGTTTCAATGGATTTTATCACAGGCTTACCCAAGTCCAAAGGAAAGAGTGTTATCACGGTGGTAGTTGACAAACTTACCAAGTATGTGCACTTTTGTGCATTATCTCATCCATTTAAAGCGAGTACAGTTTCCACTACATTTATGGAAACAATTCAAAAGCTACATGGAAACCCAAAGATTATTGTAAGCGACAGAGATCCCGTTTTCACTGGAAATTTTTGGACAGAATTATTTTCTTGTCTTGGTAGTCAGTTAGCTCATAACTCATCTTATCATCCTTATTCTGATGGGCAAACTAAGATAGTAAACAAATGTTTGGTAGGATATATTCATTGCTTTGTATATGATAAACAAACACAATGGGTCAAATGGTTGCCTCTAGCTGAATGGTGGTATAACACTTCCTTCCATACAACAACAAAAATGACTCCATTTATGGCACTTTATGGATATCATCCACCATCCATCACATCATATTTAAGTGAAAATTCTAAGGTTCAAGGAGTGGAATATCACATCAAGCATCAACAACAAGTTCTACAACTCTTAAAGGATAACCTCACCATGGCGCATAATAGAATGAAACAGCAGGCAAATCAACATCGCAAGGAAAGAAGTTTTGATGTAGGTGATTGGGTATTCCTACGCCTACAACTGTATAAACAAATGTCCCTCAAGCAAGCTAAGAAGGATAATAAATTATCACCAAAGTATTATGGTCCCTACAAGGTGTTGCAAAATATAGGTACTATGGCATACAAATTGGAGCTTCCTGCAGCTTCCCGAGTGCACCCAGTTTTCCACGTGTCATGCTTAAAGAAGGTTATATTTGACAAGCTCCCAGTTCAAAAAATATTTCCAGAACTTCATGAGGAAGGAAAAATAATATTGGAACCTGAAGCAGTCAAAGAAACAAGAACTCAACAACTACGAAATCGATCAATTTCAGAGTATCCCATCAAGTGGAAGAACTTACCCGTTGAAGATTCCACATGGGAGGATGAGAATTTTATACAGAAGCATCAAGAACTACTTCAAGTGTTGAGGACAACACTTTTTTGAAGGAGAGGAGCATGTTAGGTCCCTATAATACTAGTGATTCCCCCATTACTATTGTCATTGTATCCCTTATTGTTATTGTTGTGCCCCTAGTGTCCCCATATTGTTATTATTGTGCCCCATAGTAGCCCACTATTGTTATTTTTGTGCCCTTATATTATTATTGTTAGGTCATCTTTGGCTATATTGTGACCCCTTAGACCCTCTATATATAGAAAGGAGGTTTTGTCATTTGTATAATCCAAGAATTGTTCATTTGTGTAATGTAAAGGAGGTTCCCCCCTCAAAGAGGCTGAATTCTAAGGCGTTGATCTTTCTTTTCTATCTTTTTATGAGCTGGTTTCATAAAATTTTTCCAACATTCAACTTGGAATACATGTCCCATGACATTGGTTTTATTTTTCCTTTATTAACTTTATTACATGAACTTTTAACCCGGGGCTGTTACAAACCCCTCCCCCTTAGGGTAACACTATCGTCGGTGTTCTATGATACCTATGACCAACAAGATCACTGAAAACCAAAACATACTGCCCATGGAGGTTTATAACTTATTTCGATGCAATATTCACAATAGCAGCCCATTGAAAGCAAAACCAACATGACAAACATGGCAATATGACCACCATACCGCTTATTGGAGCTTTATAACGAAGCTCATTTCGGTATTTATAATAACAACCATACACATATATACATATACCAAAACTCCTTGTCCTCAACCACCAAATAATGAAGGATACATAGCCCACATCTGATAATCCATATCCCATGTAACTTCATCGGGCCTAAAGTGCTTCCACTGCACTTTAACTTGCTTGATTGCTTGATTCCTAGAGCATGAGTTATTTCCATTGCAATATTAATTGAGGTTCTAGCTGGAATTCTCCTTATGGTTCCACCTGCAATATAGACTAGTCAATCACATAGTCAACATCCTTCACATATCTTTTAAGCAATGAAACATGGAAAATATCATGAACTTTCATCGTCAGCGACATTGCAAGTTTGTAGGCCGCTGGTCCAATCCTCTTAAGGATCTCGAAAGGCACACAATATTGAGGTTCCAACTTGGCACATGGCCTAATCCTCAAGGATATATTCTTGGGCTTGATGTGCAAGTACACATGCTCCCAACTTGAAACTCCTAAAACACCCTGTGCTGGTATGCATAACTCTTTTGTGTATCTTGTGTTTCCTTTAGATTCTTCTTGATAACCTATATTTCCTGTTCCATCTCTGCCAACATGTCTGGTCCTATCAATACCTTGTTCACTAGATCACTCTAGCTGATGGGAGTGTTACAAGTCCACCCATAAAGTGCCTCAAACAGACTCATCCTTAGTGACTCCTGATACCCATTGTTGTAAGAAAGCTCAACCAGTGGAAGATATTTCTCCCTCCTCCTCTATTGGTGCATAACATACACTCCAACATGTCCTTCGAAATCCTATTGACCCTCTTTGTCTCTCCATCTGTCTGTGGATGATAAGTTGTATTGAATGCCAACTCTGTACCCAAACCTATAAAATAACTCCTTCCAAAACCTGCAAGTGAACTTGGCATCTTTGTCTGACACAATCTTGTTAGGAATACCATGCAATATCACTATCACCCTAATGAATACCTAAGCTACCTCACTAGCTAAATGAATATACTTAATTGGAAAGAAGTGAGATACCTTGGTCAACCTGTCAACCACAACCATGATGGAATCATGTTTTCTAGATGTATTTCGGCACACCTATGATGAAGTCCATGGAAATGATTTCCCATTTCCATTATGGAATTGGAATCGGCTGTAATAAACCACCTAGATGCTTACAATCTGCCTTTACCTGCTGATAATCCAAACACCTTACAACAAACTTAGTTACCTCTTTCTTTAGATTCGATGAGTAATAAAACTTCTTCACAGTTGTCAGATTCTTTTGATATTCTAGGTGACCTGAATATGGCTTAACATGAAATTCCCTCAAGGTAAGATTCTTGAGATCATTTTTGTCTGACACGTATATCATATCTCTAAATCTCACCAAACCATATGCCATGAGATGATAATCCACATCCTGATCACTTGTACCCTGCTTCTGTAACATGTGCTTAAGCTGCTGGTACCTTCCATCCTAATGTCCTGCCTGTAAGATCTGATCCTGTAAATTTGTCCCATGTGAACTCATAGCTACTATGTGATTCACCTACACTCTTCTACTAAGAACATCTACAACCTTGTTCTCCTTACCCTTAATGTAACTGATCTTGAAGTCAAGCTCACTGAGCCTATCCAGCCATCTAGCTTTCTTGACATTCAGATTAGGTTGGTCAAACAAGTATCTCATCCCATTGTGATCACTCATCAACACAAACCTACTGCCAGAAAAATAGTGCCTCCACATATTCAATGCATGAATGGTTGCTGCTTACTCAAGATCACATGTTACATAATTATTCTCGTGCTCATTCAGTTTCCTTGACTCGTAGCATACCACCTGTCCCTCCTGCATCAAGAATCCACCAAGTCCTCCCTTGCAATCATCTATACACATCACAAACTCTTTATCTGAATCTGCAATCTTTAGAATTGGATCATTTGTAAGAAACTCTTTCAACTGCTCAAAACTAGCTTCACATTCCTCTATCCATTCAAATTTCTTTCCTTTCCTCTGCAATGATGTAATAGGAAAGGAAATATGTTAGAAGTTCTTTATGAACCTCCTATAATAACCTGTTAACCCCATGAATGATCTTACCTCATCCACATTCTTAGGAGCTGCCCATTCCATGACAACTCTAATCTTTTCTAGGTCCACTGATATGCCTTTCTTGGAAATAACATATCCCAAATAATGTACCTTTGGTTGAAAGAAACTACACTTACTAAGCTTGGCATACACCTGATGCTCTCTTAGCAATCTCAATATTACTTTTAATTGTTTGACATGGTCTTCCTCATTCTTATAATATATCAATATATCAATATATCATCAATGAATACAATCCCAAACTTGTCCAGATAAGGACAAAACACACTATTCATCAAACACATGACAATAGTTGGAGCATTAGTTAAACCAAAAGGGACTACAACAAACTCATAATGCCCATACCTGGTTTAGAAAGAAGTCTTGTAATTTTCCTCTTCTTTGATGTGTACATGATGATATCCTGATCTCAAATTAATCTTCGAGAGCATTGTTGCTCCCTTCAACTGATCAAACAAGCAATCAATCCTTGACAATAGATACATTTTCTTAATCATCACCTTGTTCAACTTCCTTTAATTAATACAAAACCTGAGAGTACCATCCTTCTTCTTCACAAACAACATTGGTGCACCCCAAGGTGATACAGTTGGCCTAATGTATCCCTTTTCAAGCATTTCCTTCAACTTCAACTTCAATTCCACTAGCTCTAGAGTGCTCATATTGTAAGGTTCCTTTGATGCTGGTGTTGCCCTTGGTACCAACTCAATAGAGAAATCCACTACCCTGTGAGGAGGCAATTCTGAAATCTCTACTAGGAATACATCCCGAAACTGCTGCAAAATTGGATACCTCTTCAAGACTTCTACATCCTTACCTTTATCACTATAAACAATACACACCCTTTCCTACAACTATGCTTAGCTTGCATAACTGTAACCATTATCACCGATGTAGGCTTCTTATTTCCTAGCAAGATTCTCTTTTCTCCATCATCATCCAAGCACTTAATTGCCTTTTCATAACAATCCACCTTAGTCCTGTGAAGGTACAACGAATCCATACTCATAAGCATATTGCATGATCCCAATGGAAGCACATTCAGATGTGCTGATAGAATATTGTATGACCCTAATGGAAGCACATTCAAATGTGATGATATAGGGATACCATTCAACTCAAATGCATAACCTGTTACCTAATGATAAACTCTTTCCTTACTAGTTGTAGCCAACTGCACTAACCAAGACTCTACATGCACTTCGTTTCTCAAACCACACTTATCGACTAGGTTAGGATTAACATAAGTATAATAGATCTAGGGTCAATCAAAATAGAAACAATTTGATCATGAATCTTAACTTCCATTTCAATAATAGATGCCTGGTGATCCACCTGATTGTTATCAAATGTTGCATAGATCCAAGGATTGCTCTGGTCAACATCACCAACTGTATGTGCCTCCTGAGCATAGTATATTTGAGGCCTACTACCCTAATACAACGTAAAATCCTTCTTGCAGTGATCTATGCCACATATCCAACACTACAAAGGCCCATTGCCTCTGTTCTGTTTCTCTCCAAGTTGTGACCCATGTCCCTTCTCAACTACATTAGACTTCGTATGAGGGACAACATTTTCCTTCTCACCCACTTCCTGAGGTCTTGCTTGCTTCAGTGGCCATTTTCCTTTAGTATTATCATTCCCTTTCCAACCCTGGTTAGACTCGGTCTTATGCTTCAAATGCTCACAATAATTCTTCAACTTTCCAATGACTTCTTCCAATGACTGAGGCTCATCATATTCAATTTGATCCTTAAATGTTAATGACAGTCCACTGATAAATCTTTGAAACTTTGTATTCTTATCCCTAAGATAAGGCACATACCTCAACAACTCTAGGAACTTAGTCATGTACTCCTCATTTTTCATTGATCCCATCTTCAACTCATAGAACTCCTTGGATTTTCCGTCGTAGTGCTTCTTTGACAAGTATTTCTTCTTGAAGTGTCTCTTGAACTCATGCCAACTCAACACCTTTATCCTGATATCTCTGACATGGTTCACATCTTCCCACTAGATGTATTATTTCCCTTTGAGGCTATAAATAACTATCCCAACCTTCATGTTCTCTATGTAATCATGCAACTCAAATAACTTCTTCATCCCAATTAACCATGATTCTGAAAACTTCTGGTTTCTTCAGCTCTCCATCGAATGTAGGTGGCTTGGCTTTCTTGAACTCATCCTGCAAATATCCCCTCTCATTCCTCATGTAAGGATGATAGTGATGATGACTAAGATACTTGTCTGAACTAGAACTAGAATAGAACTTGTACCCACCACCTCTCTTGTCAGGGGTATCCAAGAACCTGCCATCTCTAACTGATTCATCTTTGTCTAACCTGTACGCACCATGAGAATAGCTACCATATGCCCCATTAGTCCTGTCCTTCTATCCATAAATGATTCGTGGCTGTCCATGTCTCTCCAAGTCTAATAAATGCTTAAGGATAACTGCATTTACCTCTGCTTATTTCTCCTATGCCTTGGCAAGTATTTCACGTGACTTAATGATCCTATCATTATCTACCATGGAAATTCAAATTTTTGCCTTTAAACTTCTCAAGGTGTCTGCTATGTTAGGAGAGTACCCATCTCTTGGTTGCTCATATGATCTACAAGGATAGTCTCGTGAATTGTCATCCACCATTTTTCTAGTCATATTTTATCCTCTTATTCCTACAAACATCACATGTCCGATAACCAAATATAAACCTAATCAACACACCTTATTGAAGTTTAGGGGAGACTATATCATCTACAAAATCAATCTAGATTAACATGTTACATGTATGTACATAATCATAGCAATATATCGACATCATGCATGATAACACCAACTACATACCATGGCCTCATGCACAACAACCATAACCATGACAATGCTTACATAACAACTGCATTCCGCCCATCCAGTCCAAATATTGAACCTGGGAGCTCCAATACCAATCTGTAACTACCCTTCCACATTTACCCAATTTCACTAGTCTGATTGGGTAAACATAAGCGGAGGGCTACTATGAAATTACCCAACCTTCTTAGTTAAGGAAGTGGAGTCGACAAAATGGAACTTTATTGACCTTCCTAAGGAGCTACAAAACACCTAGGAGCTAAAAAACCACTTTGAGTGCCCAAACCTTGAGTTTGATTTCCTTTTTAGTGACACGGGCTCCCAACTGCATGAATGACAAGGCCTGCATGTGGTTGAGGGCCTTGAAACACATGCACAAGCCTTCATGGGTGTGGTTGTGACCTAAATTCTTTAGTTTAGAGGGTGTAGTCCCAGATTCTGAGCCACCATTTCAGGCTAGCCTCTAGATCACTACCCATAACTCAATGAGACTTTGCAGAATGATAAATAGCATCATGACAAGGTGTTATAGCATCATTTAGCACTCCTATATAATTGATGCTCTTGTATGGCCTTGGGAAACCTTTTCCCATGCAAACTTGATCTTATATTATAAAAAAATATTTTAAATTCCATACGCAACTCTGCCCATACAAAAGCGCGTACATACGTGAGTTCTATAACTATATACTTGCGTATACCTTTTAAAATATGAAGAAATAAAGTAATATTATTTTTTTTTGGGCAGGGTTTATGGGTTTTATTGAGAACCCACTTACAGGAGACCATAACATAACTGAATCAACTAATTTTAGGTGGTATATACACACCCCTTGGGTAGGCCTAAAAGAGATAAGAAAAGGGATATCGACATTATACCCATTTTTCTCCTAGATAAAGTCTAATTTTCCCGTGCCTCTTGTACTCCCAGTCTCTATGGAAACCTTGGTTTCCTTTGCAAAGATGTTCATCATACATCTCCTTACATTTGTTAGAGCGGTTGTCTTCATGGATCAGGTTGGATGGATCCAGAGGAAGGCTTTGTTAGTGCTTTGGCTTGGATCAGGTTGTACCTTTGCTATACCTATTGTTGATAATCAATAAAGAAGCTCATGTATTGCTCCTGATATGTTATTGTCTTATTAATAGTAATCTGTATACTTATATATGGTGATCTAACATATCGTTTATGTATGCACATTGAATTATCTATCATGTATATGATTCTATGAATTGACTGCAGGACTTCTTGTTCTGGAGGAAGCAAAGGGTTTGGACCCTACGAGAACATCATCAAATGAAGGACCTCAGGGTATGTTTCCAAGTCCACATTTAGTAATTCATGTGTTTGGCATGCTTGCTTGACTTCTCTTGTTCTTCTTTGTTGAGGTTATCAACCCTTACCTTAGGGAACTTTTCCCGCCAGCAAAATTGGTGACTCCATTGGGGAATACCATCAAGTATTTCCTAGAAGGGTTGTTATTTTTTGCTCTAGGTTTTGGTTTGTTGTTTCTTGATTTTTCTAGCCTTCTTGACTCATAGGCAATTTGGTCATTCAACCCGATCTCTTGGATCAGGACTGCATTTTTATTCTTTCCTAGCTTTCCATTTATACACACATTTTATTGTAGACAAACACATATATATGCATTTTATTCCAAAGAAACCCGCGTATACACTAGTTTCTTTAGACACAGTCACGTACATATGCAATGTTTAGTCAATTTAATGTTCTTAAATTGTAAGCATAAAAAATCGACTAGGGTAGGTAAACTGATAAAGTGCAAGTGCACTGTATGTGCTAGAAGCCTTTTATGTCATTAAGGAAATTATGTTATCATTATCTAAGTTAATGTCAAACTCTAGAATTAGTGTTGATATGATGTTATTATCTATACTAGGATGTTATTCGTAATATTTTATTGTTAATTGATTATCCTAAATGTTATCTCTAGAATTAATTTTGATTGAATTGAGTTTTTAGAATGATTGGATAATGATTTTAACTCTTTTCAATGAATATGTTATATTAATCTTCTTTTCAACTTATCGATTGTTTTTGGATTTTTATGCTATAGCTAAACAAAGATAATTATGGAAGCATGAAATGACATAAAGAAACTCCTAATTTATCAACTTGGAAATGAAATGTGCTTGAATTCAGAATTTGAGAAAGAATGCCACTCTTATCTACTGCAACTTTATTTCAATGCAAAAAGCAAAATAGAAACTAAATTACTGAGTTTATGCTAGGTATTAAGTAAACGAAATTACCGAGTTATGCTAGGTATTAAGGAAACGAGATGACTGATGTTATGCTAGATATTAAGCAAACGAAATGAATGATACAAGAAACTATAATCGCGAACTTCATTGAACTGCATCTTAAAAACATGAAAATAGGGCATCCATGAATTAAATCTATGAAACAAAAGAAAATCTAATTACTACGAATCAAAGACTTGATCTAGGTGCAGGGGCCCTCCATGAGGCAGTCAATCACCTTAAATCAACAACACATAAAATATATGAAACAAGAACTTTGCATTAAGCAAAAAAGAGTTCTACAAGATGCTCAAATTACATACGCTGGTGCACGCATTACACAAAGTTGCCAATGAGTTTTTATAGAATTCTTATTAACAATATGAGAAATTTAAGCCTACAGGACTTCACTATAATCCTTATTAAGATTAATTCATATCGCTTATTTGTCGATTTTCTATTGAAAAAGCAAATCAATGAAATCTCTTAAAATCCGGACTGTGTTCCATTGCGCTATCCTGCTGTTGACCGCCATGGTTGACCGTGTTATAGTGCGGATCTCCTGGTGAATTAGCTCGAGTAAATAGGAATAAATCCATGGGAGGATCATTCCCTATCTACCCATATACTCCTTTGCTGAGTTGTCACACTCAAACCCTGTCAATAATGGAAGTAGCTGCAGATTTGTGGATTAGCTATAGAATCAGGTCAATTCTGTAGCTGCATGTAAATTTCAATTGAACAATAAGGCATACTGACAAAACATGAAAAAATAGGATATATGGATGTTTACCTTATAAGAACCTTATGTTTACTGCATTTAGTTGGATGATAGCATTAGGAAAAAGGAGGTAAATATGGACAAAAAGGAGGTCAAGATAAAGCAGTTCTTGGACTCTACATTCCTCCACACTGGAGGTTTTGTATGTCCTCATACAACACAAAAATGTGATTTTTCTGTATGTCTTTAGATACCTTTTCCAACACATCCAGGTTTCACTTTCTTCTTCTTCTTGTCAGTTACTACCATCCTTGGTTTCTTCATAAGGATCTTGTACTTCAGGTTAATGAATTCTCTTTTCACAGCCTTGTTTTCTTTCTTCAATTTCTTATTCTTTTTATACCATAGACTTAAGTGAAGAATGAGGTTATCACTTTTGGAAATTTGAATTCTATTTTGTTCCTTCAGCGTTTGATTTTCAGTTTTGAGGTACCTGTTTAATGTCTCTAGCTCAAATATTTCTCGTTTCAAGAAGTTAGATGTTGGAGGTTCTTGTGGCTCATTAAATTGGTTGATTCATTCTTTTGGGCTCTGAATTGATCCTTTAGCTGTCGCTTCCTTTCTCTCTAATGATTCTATGTAATCATAGATTTCTTGTTGTACCAGATCAATACCTAGGCTTTGTACTGGACTCTTTAGAGGAGAAATTAAGGGAGGTGTTGATACCCTTGGTGATAGTCTCAGTGATTCTCTTGGAGAGTCCTCAAGATCTTCAGATTTCTCTTTTGGATCAAGATCAATATGCTCTGCAACTTCTGAGGCTACTTCTTTCACTGTGTTCAATCTGGTTCTTCTTCTCAAACCCGTGTTAGACAACCTTTGAATATTATTTTCCTTAACTTTTGGAATTTCTTTCTCAGGCAGGGTTTTTATTTGGGATAAAACCTCTATTTTCTTGCTGGATTTCTTTCTTCTAAGACTTTCTATGTTCATTTTCTACAAAATTTCTACAATTGGTAGATCATCATCTAACAAATTTTGTTGATGATGTAGTTACTGTTCTATTACTGTCTCAATTTTTCTCTTTCTTCCCCTTAGGGTTTTGCTTCCAGTTGGCTGTTCAGGGGTTTTCTCTTCAAAGTGATTTCTCACTAGAAAATATTCCTAATTAACACCTATGCTTTGAAGATGAAACTGAACCAAAATTTTTACTAACCCATGATGGTACATTATGTTGTCTATAAGTTGGATTTTCTTTTGAACATTTACTGACATTTTCTTAAGGCTATGCAATAGAAAGTATGGATGATTCATTTGATGTTCTTCAAGGAAATTCATCAATAGCTTAATGTGATAGAAAAATATACACCCAAATCAGCCTTCACAAGTACCAAATTTCTAAAGGATAAGGAGAAAATTTCTCCATTTACTTTTGAGGGTAGAGCTAGGAATACCTTTTCTGAAGACAGTAGTATCCATGCTTGGGTTTTTAAAGAAAATTTTCCAGTCTTCCCCTTCGATTCCTCTATTCTTGAACCACTTTTCTCTAGGTCTAGGTAGTCTGGTGGCTTTTGCAATCAGGGACTCTCTCATTGCGAACTTGACATCGCTTGTTCAACTTCTATTCCATCAAAAGATTGTGCAAAGGTTTTTGTCACCTCCCTATGGAAACCATCAAACTTATCTATGAAATGTAACCACTGAGCTTTCTGTAACAATTCTTTGGTTTGGGGGTATCCTTCCAAAAAATTCCTTCCTGTTGGTTCTGGTCACACAATAATGCCTATGGTGAGAGATGTTTCGTCTCAATAACTATTTTAATTGACAGGGAAAATAGTCTCGATAGGGTTTCGCTCTAGGACAGAGAGACTGTATGTATTAAAAGAATGAGAGAATGGGTAAGTATAATGAAGGTTCATGAGGATGAGTTAGCCGTTTCAATGCATTTAATTCAATTATTCGACGATCAAATTGATGGATTCAAAATGAGTATGGGATAGGAGTTAAAATGGTGGCGGATTATAATGGATATGACAAGGGACTATCATCCATGAACTCTAATGATTTCATTTTTTTGGTAATGTTATGTCCACATAATTCATATATGCAATATGTTAACCCCCATTGTAAAATTTAAGTGTTACATACCTTTGATAACCTTTATTTATCCTTTGATGTCATTTGAAGGTACTTTTCACTTTGAAAGGAGTCACTCGTTTCTTCATGTGAGCCACCAAGTGTCATTGTCAGATTGGCTGCAAAAACCTTATCAGAGTTGTAGAAACTTGCCGGAGCTGCAATTAGTCACTAATTCTGTAGCTAATTTTTTTTCAAGAAAGGGATGTTTAGAAAAAGGGATTTTTAGTAAAATGTTTAAGAGAAAATTTAATGTGCCAACAAGAGTTGGTTTTCACTTTAAATTTTCTATATAAGCATGGCAACAACTTGTTGGTTTTCATGTCTATACATTATTATTATTATTATTATTATTTTTTGTGTAAGCTTGGTAGATTTTTTTCTATTACTATTTTCTGAACATAAGTATAACTTTAACAAAAATTGTAGGTGGCCTCAAACTACCCACAGGAAACCAGGTCTGTTGGCCACCTGTCTGCATCGAATGTTGTCCAAAATTTGAAAAGAGTTTTCATGACCATCCAGGCTACATTGGCAGTTTTATCTACTATATAATTCAACTTAAAACAGTAAATGCTAGCCAACATATAAACAAAATTCTATTTGAAGGCATTCTTCATTCATTTGATGAGTCCACCAGGGCTGGGGCTTTTGCACTAGATCCTGGGATTTCGCTTCTCTTCATGTCATGTATACTCTGTTCAATCCTGTTCACCCTAAGATTGTTTCGGTACAATTGCATCTGGACAACAACAATCTCCCTATGCAAATATTTCATACTAGGCTCAACTAGTTTGGCCTCCTCTGGTTCCTTTTGTTCCTTATATATTGTCATTGCTTTGGCCAAGATATTCTTCATTACCCAATACTGTTGAATTGTTTTTCGGAATAACGTTTGAAGACCTCTGGTGTTCCCGGGGCCTTTAACTATGGTTTCCCATTCTCCTGCCTTTATTTCCTTATTTGCTATACTGTCGTTAAGCTCCCTCTCCCACTCGGATATTTGTGCTTTCACCTTTGGCGGTGTGTTAGCCACATACACATTTATCAGGTTTTGTATATTCTCTTTCTCGGTCTTCCTTCCTCTTTTGCTTGGTCCTCTATTGTAGGTTGCCTCCAATCCTTTCGACTTTGTTCTTCCCTTGCCTGTTCCTCTATTACCTCTCTCGCCCTCTTCTTTTCCTTCTTTTGGCATCCCGTTCCCCTTCTAGCTTAATTTCTTTTTTCTCTGGTGGCTCACCTATTTCGGGCTTCTCTCTTGGTCCTGGCCTGGAGCACTAAAAGAGTTCCAATGCCCCAGAATTCGCTGCACTTTGTTTGTGATATTACCTAAAGCATAAACTAGTGAAAATTGCTTATCAGTCAAAATTATTTTGAGCATAGTAAACATAGTCTTCTCCGGCCCGAGCTTTTCCAACCGCTCCTGACATGGAGAATTGTAATGGCCCACTTTAATACCTGGATGCCCCCTTCCTCCTCAGGGAAAAATAGGCTTCTGTCCTTATCTTCATTGCATTGGTTCTTTGTTGAATTCTGGTGAACCCCGTTTCCGAATTCTCACAGGGTCTCTCTGTTTCCCCTCTCTACTAGAGTTTCTTCCCTCCCCTGCTTATCCCCACCCCAATGGCTGGGATGAGGCTTTTCTGAATGAAACCTTGTGCAGGCATCCCTATTCTCGGTTCCATTAGAGTGGTGGGACTAAGATTTTATCCTTACTGTTCCCCTAACACAGTTGCTACCCCTATTTTTGTCTTTGAACCCACGACCTTCAGCTAGGTCTGGGCTCGGCTCGAGTCGGCCAGAACACAACCTTGCTGCCAGTTCCAAGAAGGCAACTGACCCCCCACCCTGGACTATAACTCCTTCTCTCTCAGGCCACAGACTCCACCAAACCAGAGCTACAAAGTTCATTCTTCCTGCATAGTGATAACCCCCAGGGACGTCCCAGTGGGCCTAAGTCCCACAGGTCTTTTCTACCTAGAGACCCATTACAAAGTTCCCAAACCCCCTCGCCCCAATGACATTCCAGGTTAACGGGCAATATCCCTGGAAGGAACAGGTCTCTTCACTTACTGCATCTTGAGTTACCCTCTCCATTAACTAGTAAACCTATGTAAAAGTCATTTTTACCAGGCAGTCTAGAATGGGGGCCGAGATAACATACCAAGGCTTGTCGATGAAACCCAACTGTAGCTCGAAGTCCTCCAACACTCTTCCACCACCTTTCGCAGCAAGTCCCACCTTCGACCTTTGCATGCAAATGCCTATTCTGCTAAATGTCTTACCCTTTTGTTTCTCTGTCCAGTAGCCTCGCCTGCCATCTAAAGGACACTCCACATGCCTTCGTACTCCTTCTACTGCCCTTCCCCTCATTCATTTTACTTAGGATGGAGTTTCCTTGACGCTGCCATAATTTCCTTTCATAACTCCACACTTATCACCGACTACTCCTGCCACTTGCCATTTACTCTTGCGTGCCCGCTCCTTCACTTGATACTGGGTTGCTATCTCTCACCTCCACCCTCATCCACCTCTTACTTAGCCCTGTACTTCCTGCTACCCCACCTGCACTCGTGGCCTGACACCGTCCCCTTCCACCTCTACCCTTCGAGCCAACTGGGTGTCTTCTCTCACCTCGGTCCCCCATGCCCTATGGCCCACCTCCCCTGCCTTCACTGCTTTGTGCCTACCACACCCCAATCGGGGGTTTTCTCCCTTGTCCTTATCGGTTTTTAGGATTTATTCTAGACTTCTCATCCCTTATATTTGGCTTAACTCCTCTCCCCTTATATCAAGGTCTCTGCCTGCTTGTCTGCCCCCCAGTTGGCTAGGTTATCTACTACCATGTTCCCCGCTCTGCGAATATGCGTCAGAACTATGTAGTCTATCCTTCAAGTTAGATTTCCTAATTCTTAGACTAGCTATGCCGTCCTCCAACTTTGGCTGATATTCTCTCATGTGGTGCCTTGCTAAAGTTTTTGCACCATATCTATTTCCAGCTTCGAGTCTCCCTCCACCTCGAGTCTTTGGAAGCTTTCCCTCTTTACAATTTCCAACCCCTTCCTCAATGCATGGAGCTCCACTTCATTTTTTCATACAGTGCCACAATCCATAGCATACAGATGGATAGTATTGCCTTTGTCATCTCTGAACACTCCTCTAGCTCTCGTCGCCCCTAAGTTCCCTTTCTCAACTCCATTAAAGTTAAGTTTAATGAAGTCTTTCTGGGGTTGCATGAAGATGCTCGTATACTCACAGTGAGGGGAATTCTGTTTCCACGAGTTAGGATTTAGTATGCTAGGTTTTAAGCTTAGTCCTACCATTATTCGTCCTTCATGGGGATCAGTTCCCAGTCCTCTGTGTACCATTTTTTAGCTAAGACCGTTTCTCTTATGTTCTGGATTATCATTCTCCATAATTCTACTATTGTTCTCTTTTCCCCTTTGAATATTATTTTGTTTCTTTCCTTCCATACTACCCAGAGTAAGAAACCTAATGATAGTTTCCAAGTGCGATTCAAGATGGGATTCCAGTATGGCTTTCTTCTCCATTTGTCTATTGTTGCTTTCATGCTTATTTGATCCCTATCACTAACACTGAAGAGTTCTTCATGGTTTTGCCAGAGGATTTCACTGTAGCTGCAGGCATTTATGAGATGTTCCATTGATTCTGAGTGTCCTTCATAAGTACTATAGACTAATGGTCCCTGCATCCCTTTTATTTGTAGATGATCCCAAGTGAGTGCTCTGGCATGCCGAATTATCCATAGGAAGAGAGCAATTTTCAGCCATGATTTATCTTGCCAGATTCTGTCCCATATAGGTGGCCCCTGTTGAAGGTGGTGCTCTGCTTGTAGATATTATCCTTCTTTAATAGTGAACATCCCTTTCATTTTATACCCCACCTTATTATATTTGGCCCTTCCGATATTGCAAATTTCCAAGTTTCCATCTCTTTCTCATATGTTTCCCATTGGGTGGATTCAGGAGCATCCGGCAAGTCTTGTTTCTGTTTCCATTTTCTCCAATGTTCTCCTGTGTCCAGGCTCCAAAAGTTTTTCACTCTCTGATTAGTAGGGCTATTGGTAAATTGACATATTGCCCCTAGATCAAATCTATTGTTTAATTTTTCTCTCTGCTACCATGCCTTGTTCCAGAATTTTGCTTTGTCTCCTTCCTTATTTCCCAGAAGCTGTGAGTTCTTATTAGTTCTCTATTTTCTGATGCTAAATTCCATATGGCCGTTCCCTTGATGTTTTCCTGAACTCTTAGCCTTCCTTTGATCGAACTTGGCATTCCATATTTCCTCCCCCATACTTCCTTCCATAGATATGCTCCTCCCTAAACCCATCACCACCATAGCTTTGCCCCCATCATCTGGTTGAGAATATACGGGTCCCTGAGACCTAACCCTCCTTATTTTAATGGCTTTCTGAGCCAATTCCATGATAGCAGGGCCCATTTTTTTTTTGGTACTTGCTACAATTTTTTTTAAAATGTTGATTATCCTTTGGCACACTGTTTTGGGGGCCGCTTGACTAGATAATTGGTAGATCGGAATCGATTGAAGCACAAATTTCAGAAGAATAACATAGCTTGGCATATTCAGTGCTATGAAGGTCCAGTTTTGCATTCTCCCTTGGATTTTTGCTAGCAAAGTCTTCCAGTTCGCCACTTTGTTTTGTTGGTCACTTAGCTGGATTCCTAAATATTTCAAGGGGATATTTCTGATGCGGAATTCCATTATTCTTGCTAGGAAGGCTTGAGATGGGGCTGTGGCATTAAAGAAAAATATATCCGACTTATCCTTATTGATCTCCATCCCAGAGACGCTCATGAAGTCATTCAAGATTTCCATCGGACCTCTGGCTTCCCTAAGAGTTGCTTGCCCAAACATCATTATGTCATTGAAAAATTGTTGATGTGTTAACGACAAATAATTGCCCCACATTTTGAGACCTGTAAATTGTTCCCTTTGCACTTTATCTTTTACATACCACCTTAGTCCTTCAGCAACCAATATAAACAGGAACAGGGACATTGGATCTCCTTGTCTGAGCCCCTTGGTTGCATTGAATGCCTCAGTGGGTGTCCCGTTGAGTAGGATTGAAAAAACTGGGGTTGATATCATCGACATTATCCAACTTATCCACCTACAATCAAAGCCAAACGCCTTTAGTAATCCCTATAAGTACTTCCAGCTCAGGTGGTCATAGGATTTCAATAAGTCTAATTTTACCAACGTCCCTTTAGTTTTTTTACTCTTAAGGGAGTGTATTTCCTCTTGAGCCATAGAAATTCCATCTACTATTTGTCTCCCTTTGACAAAGCCTGTCTGTTCCTGAGATATTAAGCCTGGAAGGAGAGGTTTGAGGCGATTCACCATGATTATGGCCATGATTTTATAAATGATGCTGCAAAGCGCTATTGGTATGAAACCTTGCAGTTTTCCGAGTGATCAATTTTGGGAATGAGGGCAAGAAAGGTGGAATTTGGGGCTGGATGCATTCTTTTATTGTGTTGGGACTCCTCCATGATTTCCATAATATCATCTCCCATGAATGGCCAAGTAGCCTGATAGAACTCGACTGTGAACCCATCTGGGCCTGGTGCCTTGTTTTTTGCAAGGCCTTTGATTACTTCTTATTGGGTGTGGGATCCCCCAAGGGAAGTTTTGGGGCTTAAAGCCCAAATTTTGGTAAAAAATTGTAACTCCGATTTAAAGACTCCGCATTTTGTGGGCGGTTGTCCGCCCTCAATTTTGTTATTGTAATGTTGGTTGTCGAGATCTACCCATGGTTTGCGGGCCATGGGATTGTATAAATAGAGCGAGGCTCTAAGTAATTAAGACACCAATCAATAAATCATAGAATCTAAGGATGGAATAGAAGCATAACGAAAGATTTTAAGTGAAAAGTCTAGTTTGGGTTGTAAAGTAGGATAAGCTCTGCAGCTGAGTGTGAAGAGGCCTAGTAGTCTACAGCTAAGTGCGTGGACCCCTGCGCCTGAGTGCACAGGGCGGGTCGATTTTGTAACAGTTGGAAGCATTAATAAAGAGAAGTTAATATCATTTATGTGTATCTTTTTCCTGTTTTATGCATTGAATATTTTGGGTATAAATTGCACTTCTACTATTTATATGATGCACAAATATATATGGACTGTGTTGATTAAGTGAATACAAGATAGAATATTTGTTTATGTGAAGTTAACTAACATTTGTAAGAAGATAAGTAAGACTCATGGTGTAATTCGGGGAATTAGTACAGGTCGCTGCTCGCGAAAGCATCTCAGCCCTTGGTTAGGGCTGTGCGAAAGACGATCATAACAAATCGCGAAGGTATTGAAGGTTAGAACAATGCATGAAGTTCCTTGCGCGAAGGTAGGCACAGTTGGACTAAATCGACACCCTAGACATCTCAAGGGTGCGAAAACTTGGTTACAACATCCCCCCATACTACTTCGGGTGAGACTTCAGTCCGCGCTCCACGGGATAATGCTGAAAGGGCTAGTAGTGTAGGGATTTGTTTGGCTAAATAACTCCGAACCTAGGTCAAGCCCCATCAAGCCAACCAATGGTTTCGTTGCCGGGACTAGAATCTGCATAGAGATGTCTGATGTCATATCATTGGAATCCAACCAAAAAGGAAATTGAAGGTTGGTTGGACAGAAGAATTCACGAGTTTGCGGTGTAGGAGAACAGGAACCCATGATTGTCAAAAGAAGAGTGATTAGACTGCTACCTATACACAGAGATCCATGAAATCTTCTTCAAGTCCTTCCCTACTGAGCTATATGAGTGGATTGCAAAGCTAGAAGATAGCTAAGGAAAGTGGAAACTTGATGGTCCTATTGTGTGGACCCCAGAGTTAGTGTGAATATTGGAAGCATCGAAGGATAATATTGCGCGCGCCGTTGATCATTGGCTCGATTGGATTATATGAGGATTCATTACTGAGTTCACGGTCGACACTTCAGTTAGCTATAGCGAGGCAGAGCGACACTTTCTCAAAGGACCGTGAGGTAAGTACGTAAGATCTTTGAATACTTGGATTAAAATGCTATTATGCGAAAGGGTTATGCAATTACGTTGATGATTGGGGCTACGCAAAGTAGAAAAGCTTACAGGAACGAAGGAAATAAGGGACCAGGAAACAACCCCTTGATTTCATCTCCGCGAGGGGACGAGGAAGAGCTCGCGAAGGTCTCTCCGCGAAGTGCGATCCATTTGATAAGGAAAAGAATTCCGTGAATACCACCCACACCCACACCACCACCAGCTTCACTGCCATCACCTCCATCTTCACCGTACCACCTCCGCCACCACCACGATTCAATATGGCAAGCATAATGAAGTTGCCTGTGTTCAAGGGATTGGGAAATGAGGATCTGGACCAATTCTGGTTCGTTGTAAGAGCCATATGAGAAGCGCAAGGAGTTATAGATGACAATATAAATAAAGTGACACTCGTTAGCGCCCTAAAGGATTGTGTGCTGACCTTGTATATTAAGCACTCCAATGATAATCCAATTCGGGAATCGCGGATATCCAAACTGCACAGAATAAAGAATTTAACAGGCTGAAGTCTGAAGCACAATCGATTATTGGATTCAAAGAGATCACGATACTACTAGGTGAGACTCCTTGGGAGTTGGATTAGAGGCTAAAATGTACAATCCACGAAGCTAATATGAATCTGGCGGATGGAAAGCATCGCCAATGGTTTGTAGCTTCGCTAACACCACATCTAAGGAGTGCGCTATCACAACAGAAGTTAACGACTTAGGCATAGGCCTTAGAGATCAGGATGAGGCTGCATGAGACCCTGATGCAGGATCCTAACTTAGGAGTTTAGCAGATCCATGCACAGCTGAAGAATTTATGCCTTGAGATGTAGAGTCTGAAACAAGATAGGACGACTTGACCAGAAGTGTGCGAAGAGTTGTGATTCGTAAAATGCAAGGGTTAGGGTCATGACAAGGACCAGTACCCAATTTTCGCAAAATACCTCGTAGGAGGAGGACCGATGCCTTTAAGGCCGGAAGCACAAGTAGGACCTCGCATGGTGCCCGCTTTGTGGTGTGTGATTTGTCAAATAGCTGGAAAACATGCCATAAACAACTGCCACTTGTTACAGAAGTATACACAAAATTTGCAATAATTGTTCTGCAGCTTTTGTAGGTCGGTGGTACATGATGAGCACACTTTTAGAAGCTATGAGTTGATGATGGATAGAAATCCCACCTACAGGGTTCAAGTTGAATCGCGGCCCCTGGACCAGAATGCAGGAATAGCGCGAACAAGATTTCAGGGGCGCAGATGAGGCCGATGCGAAGGAGGACCTGGAAGAGGTCACGAACAATTGATATGCTACAATTATGGAGGGCCTGGACATTATGCCCATGATTGCATGAACTCAACACGCCCGTCATGTTTGTATTGCACCTTGTTTGATCATGAGACAAAATATTGTCCTACGCTGATAGCTAGGATACGCGACAAAGGAGCACTACCGCCTCCCTTGACTCAGAACATGCAGATGATGATGTCTGAGCCGTGCGAGGAAGATCTGAATCTGAACATTATTCTCTGAAGTGGAATCACAATAGGAGATGACAAAGGAAAGCAGCCAGAAGATAGTACTTGGGTTTGTAAAGCTCCGGTGAAAGAAGCGGAGTTTGATTTGGAGCACACTCGGAAACCTTCATGGAAGCTAAGAAGAGCTTCCCTGATGCCTCCACTTCAGGAAGCAAAGATAGACCGGAGCCGGAGATGGACCCATCCATTCTCACAAGGTTCCTCAACATGTATGAAGTTACTGTGTGACAGTAAGGCTGTCAAAGGATTACAGGAACTCATTAACAGATGCGCTAGGACCATGCCAGGAGACCATGCATAGTTCAGAAGATTGGAAAGCATAAGATAAGGACGAGAAGAGAAATGAGGCTAACCATGTAGATCAATTGTATGAGATGGATCAAGTTATCCTAGATTTAAGATCGGATGTGAATGTTCTACCGAAATAGAAATGGGAGCGAATGGGGAGACCTACGCTGTAGTGGTCTCCAATCCAGTTGCGAATGGCAAACCACCAGAAAATAATACCCATGGGGCGATTATAGGGAATAATTGTGGATATTGAAGGAGAAAGCGCGTTGGCAGACTTTGAAGTAATAGAGATTTTTGATGACAATAATCCCTACCCCGTGCTCTTAGGAATTGATTGGGCCACTAACATGAACGGGGTAATTAATATGATGAAGCGCAAGATGATTTTTGAGAAGAAGTCGCTAAGCATAATTATACCCCTGGACCCATGATGAGGGATCACGCTATATAGAGTTGGTGTGTGACTATGAAAGTGATGATGATTTGGACTGCATCTGCAAGATAACAGTGCGAGAGCAAGACTGGGTAAACCCCACCGCAGATGGGTAGATTTCATGGGAGTGCGAGAGATCCTGTACTTCAGATTCTGATGAGGAGATAGAGCGATGGTAGAATCAGTTACATGAAGTAACCACGCTTAATTGTAATATGATGACAAGGTCATTGAGTTGCGTATTGACAAAAGTAAGAGATCTGCCTACTTATGATGGTTTAAGCGAGGTAGATACCTTCTTGGATAAATTTGAAAGAGAAGTACTGGAAAAGCAACGCATCTATATCCACCGTTACCGTTTTCACACTCAAAGTGATGGGGTAGTTGGAAAGGTAAGATTTTGGGATGAAAGTGTGGTCATCGAAAGCTTTAAGGGAATTCAACGGCATGAGAGGGTTGGAGAACCCAAAGCGAGCCAACATGAAGCCGACATGACGCTGTTTGAATCACCTTCATCAACGACAATTCTATGTACCTATCGCCCCTTCGAAAATATTTTCACCTGAAATGCAAGTTTGTGTGAAAGGGGAGGTTTACATTTGTCCATGTCGAAAATTGCAAGCATGGAATCCTGAGGGTCGACCCCACCAATTTTCGAAAGCAGAGCTTTCCATTCCACCAACATAACTAATGTTGCTTGCACCAAATCTTCTACAATATTGTAGTTCTGGGTAGCACATGCAGATGTAATATGCGTTGTGCAACGAAGTGCCCCTTTTGGGGGGCGAATCACAAGATCAACAACTGGCCTTTCGATATGGAGATCGTTAGGCGGTGGTGGGTTTTGACTCGAGGAGGCTTCCTCAGCATTAGTGACTAGATCTCCATAAGTTTTGGCTCTGGTTTGAAGATCGACCATTTCAAAGGTGTAAATGGTAGATGGTCCTTCACCAGCTCAAGGATGATGCGAACCACCATTGCCCACTTGTGGGGGTTGAGGTTGGTTTGCAATAAGATGTTGTTGCTGAGCAGGGAAAGGGTTGTTTAGGACCACGGGGGTTCAACTAATGTCATTATGAGTAAGGAAATCTGTGCATTCATGGAGACACAAAAAATGATGTGTCATATGGTCTTCCCTATAGATTTTGCAAGAGAACTTGACAACTTTTTCCTTTCCACTGTCAGGAGGCGCAACAACTTTCTCCTTTGGGTTGTACTGCTTGGTTGACTGCTCTTCAGAAGGAGAGGTCTTTTTCTTGTTCTTCTTGTCCTTACCACTGGGTTTCTTTGTAGACTGCACAAAGTTTATCATGGTGGTAGGAAGAGCAGTCGATTGGGTAGCCGGTTCAACTAACAACTCGGCAATGTCACCACTAAGTTGTTTTACAGCAGCCCCGAAGGTAGCTTCAATAATACCATCAGCTGCGCACCGGGTTTCTGATTAGTGGGAGCATTGGAGTTTCTAGGGGCATTGGGAATGGCATCGTATAATGTTCCAGACTGTGAATAAATAAAATCTAAGGTTGGGCACAATGAATGGATTGGTCTTCTGTGAATGCACCACCTAAGGCAACATCTTTAGAGATTTGAGGAAGAAGATATTTGTAGAACCAAACCGCTAATAGATAGTCTAGGAGGGCAGCTTTGACTAGCCTCCACCTACGTCTCCATTGATGGATGTGATTAGATATTTGGGTGGTGGTGTCCATACGTAAAGAACTAAGGAGTTTCGTCCTAGTTTCATAGCGGATGGGTAGCTGAAAGTGCTTTAAAAATTCCATTGCTAAAGAGCCAAAGGTATTGACTGACATGCATGGTAACTCAATGTACCACTTGGCTACATTGACAGTAAGGGTGCGGGGAAAGAGCTGAAGCTGGATAATATCATCCACCATGGAGTTAGTAACACACCATAAATGATAGGGGGTGATGTGCGTACCTGGATCCTCCCCTTGTTTCCCTTCAAACTTTGGGATGTCTGTAGGAATTTTGTGTAGAATTGGAGCCCATAGTAAGTTGTGATAGATGAGGTCATTGGTGAGTTTGTAAAAATTGGGGATGTCAAGTGTTGCCAAGAAAGGTAAGGTGTTTGATGCCCTTGAATCGGACCAAGGCGATGATAAATGACTTGAGTATCCTTGCGGTCCTCCCATCATATTGTTCCGAATATTATACACAGGATGCATGGAATAATAATTTCCTTGGGGTACAGTTGTATATTGTGGCTATCCATAGGGGTTGTTAGGCTGGGGGATATAAGTGCCCCCAGGATAATCAGTGCCCTCCTGACTCATTTAAGGTTGAGAGTGGGGTTCCCAGATGGATTGAGCGAGACCTTGTTGAGGGATCCCGCTAGCCACGTAATTAGCTGTATGCCCTTGATTGACATATGGAGGATTCATGTCGATCAATGACTATCCTTGTTGTCCTGTAAATGGAGGGGGAACAATAATGTTCATGGCCGGTATATGCATATTGGGAATGGTGCCCCTAGGCATTTGAAACTAGGGGTTGGAACTAACTAAGGGATTCCAACCAAACGGGTTTTTGAAGGGACCCGTGCTAATCACGCTATAAGAAGCACTATATGGAGCACTTGCCGATGGACCATGAGTTGACACAAAAGGGGTGGAGACTAGTGTGTGCTGGGTTCCACTCGTGTTTGGTGTCACTACAATGCTTGGACCTAGAATAGTTGGGATAGCGGGGTTTTCCATCATAGGTGTGGTACTGACTGTTAATTGGGGAGGTGGAGGTGGACCAAAAGTGTCCACAAAAGCCCACAACCCATTAGTCGTCGATGGGATGGTAGGTATAGGTCCAACAGAAGACATAGGAGGTATAAGCGCAACTGCAATCAAGAGTGGTCCCAATGGATTCGTGATCAAAGGATTATATGGGGGAATGAAACCTTCAGTAAAGAAATCTTCCGGTAAACTTGAGTCATGGGATGTCTAGACTGATTCAGTGTGATATCTTGGAGACTGATTTCCCGAAGATGGGTAATCCAACTCATTGGGGCTTGGCGAATCCTCCATGATTAGTGGGGGAAGACCTAGTAGTTGTCTAGATTGACGGCGAGGGCCGAATGTAGCCACAGTGACCAATAAATTTTATTAGTATATTTTACAGTGATATTTATTAAAGTCTCGGTGATAACAAGCTGGCACCTAAAAAATAAAAAATACTCTAAAGAAATCAATCTACAAGTAGAGGGTATGACCCTGTCTAATAACCACCGTTTGTTGGAGATGAAACCGAGTATCACAATGGATAAAAGAGAGAGTTTTCCAAATGTACAGTTACGATTACTCTTGAGCTTCACTCGAACCTCAGATTAAGGGGGCAAGTACTCTCTTGAAGACGAGCACTCTCCCAAAAATTAAAGACCGAGTAGGTTCATCTGTGTAGGTACCAGGGCAGCTCGCCCCAGTCACCTTGTGTTCGTTCCTAAAAAGTATGGCCACTATGGTTACCTCAAATCACAGACACTACCGGGGGGGACATAGTCGTAGATAGTACGCTGTGTGGGTAGGATACCTGAGTCCCCGACTTAGCTCCTATATCCCCGAAGGGATCCCCGATACACATAATACCCAAAGGAGATGTAAGCGAAGGCAAGCTACCTTCATTTATAGTCTGATGTTGTCTCATATTTAGCTCTGCTTTTACTGGAGTGGTCTTGGATAGTATGAGTGCAGAAGGATTTCCCTCGTTAATGACACTATTTTCGGTGTATGATCTTGGGCAGTTTATTCACAACTACCTAACACAAGATCCTAGCCTAAACTAATATGTGTTTACTCATAAAAGAGTTTTTGATTGATTTTATTATGTAGATTATAAATGTACTTTGATAAAGTCTTCAATGGGGGTGTTGACGTATGAAGTTATGTGGGACTCTGACTCAAATCATGCAAAAAGAATGCTTTAAATTTCACTTTTGATGAACAAGTTGCTTCTACAAGGGAGGAGTCATTTATACGTCAATGTATATACCATGCATCCAGTTTAGTAAAACACAAGCACAATTGATAAAACTGCAATGCTCTCTAACAACTTTTGAAACCAAAGAAACACAGATCTAACCAAGCAGAAAATAATAATTTTTTTTTTGTATTTTATTTTTTATGACTAAACTTTAAGGAGTAAACCTATTTCCGTAAAAGAAAAATTTGTTCAGGAGATAGATATCAATCAAACATGCATAACTGCAGATCCCTGATCAATCTACAAGGAAATTTCATTTGTGCCCATGTCCTTATAGTATTCGTTCCTAGACTCATTAACCATTTCAATGCTTAATCCTTTAAGGTAGCAGGGAACAATTTTAATTTTTAAGCATTATGTAGATAATCATATGATGTGCATAATACTTCAAATTCAAAGAGAAATATCTCTAGGTCTTCACTTCTTTTTCCATGGAAATTAGGAAGAATAGAAGGTGAAATATTTTTCATTGTGAGGGTTGTATCCTCATGAAAGATAGGAAATCCAAAAGGATCTTGATATCCTATTCCTCTACCTCCTCCTCTGCCTCTATACCCACCTCCTCCTCTACCTCTACCTCCTCCTCCAATCCTAGTTTGTTCACCATTGACATTATGTACTTCTCCATCTCCTTCCTCAACCATGATGGATTATTCAGTACCTGGTTCCTCTATGAATGGATAATCAAGATGAGTTTCTTGTTCCTCTTCTTAATTTGGAATTTCTAAATCTTCTCCTAGAATTTGTTCACCAGTGGAAGATAAAAAAACTACTCCTATAGTTGGGGATGTAGGATCTTCTATGATTATAGCATGAGTAGATGAAGTAGGAGAAGTTTTGGATTGGATTTCAGATCTGAAGATTTTAGGAAGTCTTTTTTGGCCTATGGATGGAATTCGAGTTTGAGTGGGTGGTGTGGAACTTTGAAGTCGTGGTGGAATGAGCATATTTTTGGGAATTAAGCTTCTTCCTCAACCTACAAATCTACCTCTAGAGTCTCTTTCCCTATGCATATCATGTTTTTATTTGATTTTTTTAAACTTATATTTGCACTTCCCAGCAACGATGACAAAATGTTTAGTCAATTTAACATTCTTAAATTGTAAGCATAAATTATCAACTAGGGCAAGTAAACTGATGAAGTGCAAGTGCACTGTATGTGCTAGAAGTATTTTATGTCGTTAAGGTGATTATGTTATCATTATCTAAGTTAATGTCAAACTCTAGAATTAGTGTTGATATGATGTTATTATCTATACTAGGATGTTATTCCTAAGATTTCATTATTAATTGAGTTTTTAGAATGATTGGATAATGATTTTAACTCTTTTCAATGAATATGTTATGTTAATCCTCTTTTCAACTTATCAATTGTTTTTTCATTTTTATGCTACATCTAAACAAAGCTAATTATGAAAGCATGAAATGACATAAAGAAACTCCTAATTTATCAACTTGGAAATGAAATGTGATTGAATTCAGAAGCTGAGAAACACTGCCACTCTTATCCACTGCAACTTTATTTCAATGCAAAAAGAAAAACAGAAACGGAATTACTGAGTTTATGCTAGGTATTAAGGAAACAAAATCACTGAGTTATGTTAGGTATTAAGAAAACGAAATGATTGAGTTTACGCTGGATATTAAGAAAACAAAATGAATGATACAAAAATCAATCAAGTGAACCTAGTCGCGAACTTCATTGAACTACATCTTAAAAACAAGAAAACAGGGCATCCATGAATTAAATCTATGAAACAAAAGAAAATGTAATACTACGAATCAAAGACTTGATTTGCGTGTAGGGGTCCTCCATGAGGCATTTAATCGCCTTAAATCAACATCACATAAAATATATGAAACAAAAACTTTGCATTAAGCAAAAGAGAGTTCTACAGGATGCTCAAATTACATACGGTGGCGCACATATTACACATAGATGCCAATGCTTTTATGGAATTCTTATTAACAATATGAAAAATTTAAGCCTACAAAACTTAACTATAATCCTTATCAAAACATATCACTTATTTATCTATTTTCTATTGAAAAAGCAAATCGATGAAATCTTTTAAAATTCAGACTCTGTTCGAGCACGCTGTCCTGTTGTTGACACCATGGTTGACCGCATTATAGTGCAGATCTCTAGGTGAATTAGCTCGAGTAAATAGGAAGAAATCCATGAGAGGATCATTCCTTATCTACCCATATACTCCTTTGGTGAGCTGGCGCACTCGAACCTTGTCAACAATGAAAGTAGTTGCAGATATGTGGATTGGCTACAGAATTAGGTCAGTTCTGTAGCTGCATGTAAACTTTAATAGAACAATAAGGCATATTGACAAAATATGAAAAAATAGGACATATGAATGTTTACCTTATCAAAACCTTATGTTTACTGCATTTATTTGAATGATAGAAGTAGGAAAAAGGAGGTAAATATGGACAAAACTGAGGTTAAGATAAAGTAGTTCTTGGACTCTACATGCAGTTCTGGAGTTGCACAGTCACGTACAAATTTGAAAAAACTGAATTTTTTAATTTCTTGCTTTTGCTGGGAGTTTGGCCATCTTGTTTATGTCTTTATGGTCTGATTGAGGCTTGGAATTATCTTTTTATCAGCTGTTGTCTGTTTCTTCCATCTTTTTTGTGAAGATCCTATGTCAAGTTAGGGTTTGTAGTTTTTGAAGTTTTTTATACTTAAAGTAGGGTTTCAGACTTTCTTTAAGAAGTAGTTGGTCGTTTTGTTCTTTTGGACTAGTTGGTTGTTCTTGCAACTTGTTTATAACCCAATATTGTTGATTGCTTCTTTTACATTCTTGAAGTTCGCTTGTTTTTTTCCTTTTCATTGGTAGTTTGAGAAAAGTGTTTGCAATTCTTGGGTAAACGAGAGATTTCAGTTCTTTGGAATATTTCTGATTTCCAGAATTCCTTATATCTTCTTGACCAAATAATTCAAGGTGTTTTAGTCTCTTATTCACATTAGTATTTTAATTTTTTGGATTATTAATGACTAGTGAGATTTGAGTCTATTTCTTATTGTTGGTTTTGAATTTGATACTTGCTTTCACTTTCTGAAACTCTTAGTATTTAAATCTTTTAAAGAAAAAGAAAAACATTTGCTTTGGGTTTCTTTTCTTTGGTTTTATGTCTTTTGAGTCTTTGACAAAGGTGTGAATTCTTGTTTTAAGGCTAAGAGTCATTTTGCTTTAATAAGAGTTTATTTTTGAGATTTGCTTCTTGTTGCTTGATAAATTGGCTTTTGCTTTTGAGTTCACCTTTGTTTGTTTTTGAGCTTTTCTTGAATCTTGAATTTGCATTATAGTGTGCATTAGGGTAAGTTGCATTGTAGACATAATTTAGTTTTTCATTAGGGTTGAATGTGTGAGTGCTTAGAAAGAAAAAGAAAAAGAAAAAGAATTTTGATTTCTTAGCTTTCTCGTAGAACCCATGTAGAAATCACTTTCATTGAAGAAAAAGAAGTGTTGCATTTGCATGTAGCCTAGGTTTTTATTGATTTATTTTGCCTCATAACATGATAAGTTGCAGTTCCTCTACCCTTGTCCTCAATAACAACTAATGAAAATAAGCGCTTTGTTAAAATGAACTAGTCTTTTTATTTTTGTCATAGTAACATCAACTAGTATAGGGTATTAGGGTCTTGGAATAGGTGTGTGGAGAGTAAATCTCCAAGGCCACTTGAATTGAAAGTATAGAAGTTTTCTAAAGAGTGGAAATCCAGTCTCGTTAAGATATATGAGAAAGCTCTTCTAACATATGAGTTAAGCACGAGGACGTGTGAAGCTAAGGAAAGAGAGTTACCCCCTCTCCTACTTGTTGGATCACGCGCCCATGACTGTTATGCCCATATTCTAATCACAAACTAGTGACCTTATTTGTCTTTCCTGGGGACCACACAAGTGACTGCCGGGGGCAGGGGCTGGGGATGCCTACTATACCTGAGGCAGATGTTTAATCGCTTTCATAATATTTTTGGAGGGTACCCTTGCGATGCTTGGGTACTTGCACCGACAAAGGCTATTGTTTGGAGGTCAGCGTAACTGCTTCTGATATGTTCGTTGGTAGGCTTGGGCCCTCATCATCCTAAACTACCTTTGGGAGATCCTTATCTTCACTTTCTTGTATTTTGGTGTCTGGTCCTAATCACCCGGAGCAAAAATACCTGGAAGTTGTTTGCTTAGTTGTATCTCTAGGATATTTTTAGTGAGTGCTATGTGCTCCTAGCTTTCCATAGGTGCTTTGAGTCTTTAAATTCTCTTAATATATAAAAGTGGCTGACTAGCTGGTTCGTTAGTTTAGTAGGCTTCATGGGCTTTCACCTGCGAGTGCTCATCCTTCACCTAGAAGGTGTATGAGTAATTTTTCTAGTGCTTTTGAGCCAGTGTTAGCTACTGCAACAGAGACATATCCTTCTTCGAGGGCTCTCATTTCACAGGGTGAACCTAGTCTAGTCCATAATCTAGATGGTAACAATCTGATGTTTGCTAGAGTACTCTTCCAATCGGAAGACGAAGTAGAAATTGTAGACGTTTCGAAACCTCTTGAGACTAACCTATTCCTTCTCATCTTCCTTATGTTTTTTCATACGTGGGTACTCCGACTCATAGGTCATCTAGCCCTATTCACCATCCTTCTTTCTTCTCAATGGCCAATCTTAGTGGCTCTATCGATATAACTAGTGTACATACTCCTTCCTCAGTTATAGGAGGAGGTACTATTCCTATATCTACTATTACAACTACTACAATAGGTTTTGGCTCTACCTCCATCCCGATTCTGAGTGGGGACACCCAACCTTCAACATCTTTCATGGGACCTTATCCTTTCAGAATGCCATCTAGTGGGATTCCCTCTGTGTCTTCGACTTTACACTCTATTTCTTCTACATCTATGACTTCGATGGCTACTGGTTTAGTGCCTTTACAAGGTTTTCATTTTGGAAGTGGACATGTTCCTCCTTCTAATCCATCGTTTAACTTAGGATCAATGCCTTTCTTTGGTCATGCTCAGAACAATAATCCTTTTCAAGGGAACTAGGGCTTGGCACATCCTATTGTGAGTGGTTTTGGGTCAGGGAAATTTTCCCATTTATTTGGTGAACAGGGGAGTATGCCCTTCCCTACTTCTGTTACTTCACAAGTTTTTCCTCCTTTAGCTAGTGCATGGAATCCTTATCAAGGGCTTCCCCCTTCATATAATGTTCCACTAGGAGGAAGTCTTCCTTTGGAAAGTAACCTTACAGTAGGGGGTGGATACCCATATACCACTGGACTACAAGGTTTTCCTTATGGTTAAGGTATTTCTACGAGTAATCTGTGGCAGTTGGTGCTACTCCAAATCTAGGATACTCTTTTTTGAATGTTGCAAATTCCACTTGGAATTCTCCTATTCCTCCGCGCTTACCATTCCTGATGTTATCACTCTAAAATTTCCATAGGGTTGTCATGTTGTGTTTAAAGAAATGATAGAGGTAACCACAAAACTACTTTGGAGATTAGGATCTAGCCTTCCTAATGCTTAGAGAGGGCTCTCTATTAATGATTTAACTTTGTTGTTTTAATTGATTTTAGGCTAGTTATGTAAGCTTGATTTGGTTTTGTTTTGAATTGTTGGTGGAATTGCTGATTTAGATGGATAGATGATTATCTATTTTCCATTGGACTATGGAGTCAATATATCAAGAAAACAAAACAGAAACAAATTATAAAAGCAGTGTTACAGGGCAAGGTAGCTGAGCAATATCAGATCTGAAGGTTGGAATGGTGAAATGATTTTCAAACAAGATCAAGCAGAAATTAAGGATTCCTTAAGCCAGATAATGAAGGAAGTGAAAGAGGTCAACCGGGATGGGAGAGAAATTAAGGATTCTCATATCCGAATATCAGAAGAAAACATGGAAATGTATAATAGTAAGAGCAGAGTGTACTTAAACAATTTCTGCAATAACATTCCTGTTATACCATTCAAATCTAGAAAAAATTCAAGTTTATGGAATACTTTAGAGAAGAACATGAAAAATTGAAATATACTTCACTGAAGTGGCTCAACACATGAATCCTATAAAGAATAATTCGATTATTTGCCCTATCTGTCAACTGAAAAAGTACAGTAAACCCTCAGGTTGTAGCTGATTTCACCTATAGAAATGTTCAGAAATCCACACTCTAATACTTCAAAAGTAGAAGTATTTATACAAAATTTACAAACTGTTTACAATAAATGCTGTCTCTAACAGACATGATATTTTTATACTAGATATGAACTAAAAGCTCTAACTGCTACAGATTAATAGTTCTGGTGGAATGTGCTGTGCAAATGTTGTTGCTGTGGAAGTGGGAGCAAGTAGGATGTGGACCCAAATTTGTGGTTGTGCTGGCAGATGAACTAGTAGTGCAGATGTATCTCTCTTTTTCTTAGTAATTCACTCAACTGCTTACTGATCCTTTGACTTGATAATCTGAGACTTCCCTCACTGATGGCTGATCCTGTGAGTGCCATGTTGTTTTATCATTCATTAGCGTCACAAAATATTTTGGAAAATATTTAATAATACATATATATTTGAATATTATTTCCAAAATATTTTAAATGAAATTTATAACTAAATTTCTACAAAACCATGTGTTCTTTCCAATCCGTGGTTTTGTTTTCTCTTTCCATGAATTCACAAAACCATGTGTAGTTTTGTTTCTATTACTCCCTTTGTAAATTCATTTTATCTGTATGTAAATTCCTTTTACCCTTGTAGAATACCTGGATGGTTTTACAAAACCATGTGTTGATTTGTATAGTTGGAAGAGTATTCTCACTTTACTCTTTTACTTTCACCTACAACATGATTTTACACTTGTAAATTGATTTCACCACACTTGTAAATTGATTTCACCATGCCTATATTGATTTCACCTTGCTTGTAAATTGATTTCATGTGAAATTTTCCCTTTTATTTTCTCTGATAAATTCAGAGCATCCGAAATTTTATTTCATGTGTCGTTGTAAAACCATTTTACCTTTGAATCTCATTCCACAACCTTATTCTCATATTGCCTGTAGCTATATAATTTTACCTCAAGTATGGTTTTACCCATAACTCTGAAATATTACAACATTCTCATATCTCTGTATTTCACTTGAAATTAATCCACCCCATATTCCCATAACATTTATAAGATTTAAAACCAAAACAATTAATGGTTTATCACACCGCTTTTGAGTGGTAGGTGGTATTTTTTTAGAGGATGCCATATAATGTGGGGCTGCCTCGTAGTAAAAGGATGGGTTGGGAAAACCACTAATCTCGCGTGCCTTTTGAGTGTTAAGTGTTGGATGAGCTGAGCACACGATATGGAATTTTAACGGTTCATTTGTTTTTACAAATCTCGAGGAAAATAAAAATGAAGGGGGTTAAATTCTCCGAGGGTGGGCCATTGGTTGACTTAGCAGGGGGAAGAGGTAGTATAGGGAGAAATTAATCTGAAGTCAGAAACTTTATATTAATAGGGTTTGGTGAAGTATGGGGTAAAAAGAGGGATTATATATATCTATATTTTTGTTTTTTACTTTATGAGATTAATTTTAACGGTTCATTTGTTTTTACAAATCTTGAGGCAAATAAAAATGAAGGGGGTTTAATTCTCCGAGGGTGGGCCATTGGTTGACTTAGCAGGGGGAAGAGGTAGTATAGGGAGAAATTAATATGAAGTCAGAAACTTTATATTAATAGGGTTTGGTGAAGTGTGGGGTAAAAAGAGGGATTATATATATCTATATTTTTGTTTTTTACTTTATGAGATTTATATCTGTTTTAACCATTACTGCCTCTGTGTAAACGATTTCTTCTTGCTTTGTGATAATTGTCTTTTCCTTCTGAATAAAGCCTTTGAATACATTTCCTTGCGAATCTTGGAGTAAATAGGTTTTGGAACTAGTATCAAAACTGTTTTTCCAAGCTCCGTTTTGCTAATCACCTGCAAAATAAAACAATCATTAATAAAGCATAGGTCTGTGGGGAAGGAAATGAATGGATTTATTGAAGTGAGATGTCTATGGATTGTTGATGGCTCAATTCTGTTTGGAAAAGGATTTTCATTTATTCATTTTGAACAGAGGTAAGGTAATGATAGAATTTCATATTGTAAAAGCTCTATGATTTTTCACATTGTGTAGGTGTGGTTAAATGGTTTACAACATAGCAATGGATGATAGGGCTTGAGATACACAGTGAAGCAGTCGGAGGAGGCTTTCGGGCAGGAGACAGTTGGAGGTTGGTCTTTTGAGGGGGCTGTCATGGAACGAGAGGTGGTTTTGTGGTATATCTCACTGCTTTTGAGTGATAGGTGGTATTTTTTGAGAGCACGCGATATAACATGGGGTTGCCACATACCAAAAGGGTGCTTGGGCAAAACCATGAATCTCGCGTTCTTTTGGGATTTTAACTGTCAGACGATGGGAGCGCACGACATGGATATGGGCCGTTGGATTTGGAGGTGGGAGATCAGAGGGTTATCACGCGACGGAGTTGCAAGGGCTGAGTCGGGGTGTGGTTGGCGGGGGCCGAGGATCAATAATGCAGTGGTTTAAATATATTTCAAAGGTTTAGTGAGGGCTGAGATTTATAAAGGGAGGTTTAAATATATAAAGCGGGATTATTATATGAATAATAAAACGGTTAAGTTAAAAAGGGTATCGGGGAGGATTTTTTGAATGGGGCCCGATACATTATTCAAACTTAGGATAAGGGGTTTTAAGGGAAAATGGAAACTAATAAGGGGGGAATGGTAAAATGAAGGGGTAGGGGTGATTTTTCAAGGGAAAATGAGTTTGGAAGGAAGTTAGTGATATGAAAATGAGCCAATTGATGCTCTCCATGCTTTGTGAAAACTGCTTCTTCCTACCCATCATTTACCCTAAAAATTTTTCTTCATTTATTGGGTGCATTTGAACTTGCTGACCCTCTTATTTTTCTTTGATAAGCAAACTATAAAATTTTAATTATAACATCCAGTGGCTCAGATTAAATTGATGAGCTCATTATTATTCTCTACCTAACTACTCATCTGCCAAGATTAAACAGTTTGGCTAGATCTTTATTCTCTATCTATCAGCATGAAATTTAGAGCATGAATGAATCAAGATTAATTTGTTTGACCATTATGAATTACAACATTTTGACAAGCATCACACAATTTTATTTTCATAAAGTAAACTAAAAGGTAGTGGCATTTGAATGTGCACACTTTCATGATCTTTTTATCTCTTTTTGGTAGGGTTCATATTTAATATTCTTTTTTTGATCTTTGTTTCTTTTTTGTCTTTTGATTTTTCTTTTAGGACATACCCTCTTTTCATTTTTTAAATATGGGAAAACATTTGGAGAAAGCAAAGGTATGTAGAATATTACAAGATATACATGGTTAATTCAAAATTATGAACCCTATTATTATAGGAACCTAACAGTGGCTCCACTTGGGGATGGCATCTCCTTGTGAGATCTCAAGAACACCATCAACTGGTGGCCTGATCCATGGGGCCGATCCCAAGCCTACACCTACTTTGTTATATAATTTCCGTGACTAAAAATTTTGAACTGAAGTCTTACTACAAATTGAAATCTGACACATGCTGTACTGAAATTTGATCTGAAATAAACTTGCTTCTTAAGAATTGAATTTAATCAAACTGAAACCCTACCTACTTAATCTAATCAGTTTTCCAACTGCTAGTTAGGAAAAATGAAATAGCCAATTCAACCATTCAAGCATCATATACATTGGTGGATTTTGCTGCTTGTGCTTGTTTGTGATTAAAATTGAGATTCTAAAACCCAATAGAAATTTGTCAAAAGATAAGGAAATACTTGATTTCCTTTGTTGAATCTAGGAACTTTTCAAAAGGATCTTCCAAAATATATAAACTATTGTTCAACTAATTTAAGCAACTGTACATCTGTTCTGGATGGCCTCCATGCCATGAAATTGAAATTTTATTTTCATCTTTATCACCCTGCAGATTTTCAGATAAGCTTTGTGATGATATTTCTACTGATTGAAATGTTTGACTTATGAAACCTTTATCATCTTGATCCTGAATCTCATAGTTAGTTAATGGAGAAATTTTTTGATTGCATCCATCATCTAATATATCAGCTATTGGATCATAGAAAACTTGGAATGATTGCTGCAACTTATTGCATATAGGTTTGAATGTAAATTCATAGATTTCTACAAGCTTCTCATCCTTTTCTTTAGAGATTTTATACCACATTTCCTTTAAAAACTAAAATGATTCAAAACATAGTGGTATAGAACTTTCCTGTGTCATTTGATCAGGTGTTTCAATGGAATTTGGTAATTGTAGTTGTGAAACTGAAGAATCTTGATCAAGTGTTTCATTGTCTTCTTTGTTATCAACAACAATACCAAAAGACTAACGATTTTTGATTGCTTAAAGTTTTCTTTGATGAACTAAAATGAATCAAAACAAACAGGGAAAGAAGCTTCACTTATTTCCAATTTTTTTGCACTTTCTTCTTGACTTTCATAGCTAAAAAGAACAAGCTGATCACTGTTTTCAAGCTGTTGAAACTGAATTTCTTTGTTTCCCAAACTAGCTTGTGATTGCTCGGTTGAGTAAGCTTGAGTTTGAAGAACATAATTATCATCATACTGATCATACCTAGGAAAATAATTAAAAGAAGGAATGTCATCAAACATACACATTAGATCAGTAGATTCCACTTCTACATATTGACTTGTAAATCCATTTTTCTGATCTATGGTAGTTGGAATTAGCAGGAATTTGTTCATGGATATCAACCTTTTCTTTTTCTAAAATAAATAGGTCATGATGATTTTGCACAAAAATTTTATCTTGCATGGTGATCTTCTATATCATTTCCTCTATTTTTCTTACCAAAATGTTGAGTTTTACCTCTACAATGTTGTTCTTCTTTGCTTCTGCTTTCAACGTTTCCTTTTTAATCAGCAGATGAACTTCTACATCTACTGCAATGTTCAACATCTTTTCAAGAGTTGCCGGGTTTCTTTCTCTTAGCTGAAATTCTATTTTTGGATCAAATGCTTTTGGATAATGCAAGAGAGTTGAATCAGGAGGAGGTCTTATATTTGGTGGCATTCAATAATAAACATGATTAAATCTATTAGAAAATTGTTGTATTATTTCATTTGGTTGTCTTCTCAACTGTTTATATTCTTCTATGAGCTGAAAAAGGTTGACTTTGATTATCCATCTATTAAGGAAAAAATTGACAAACTGTTGAAAATTTGAGATTCTTACAATAGGTAGGTTCTTGAACAAACTCTTTACTTTACTTTGCAAAGAAAGAGAAAAAAACCTGATAATAACATCATCTTCATTAATCTCAAATAGGTCCAGATAATTCTCAAAACCTTGAATAGATTCTTGGGAAGTGATACCATTCTCTCCATCAAAATTGGGGAGATATTTGTAATAGTTACCAGGAAAATCATGGAGTATAGGAGGTAACATGAGGGGCTTATATCTATCAGGAATTTTATAAGGTACAGGAATATGTACAGGAATTGTAAGATCAACCTTGATTGTTTGAGGCTTCTCAATTGGAAAATGATCATCATAAGATTTAGAATAAAGCTGCTCGAATGGATAACGAGAATTTACATTTACAATCTTCAAAGAAAAATAATCTAAGATCTTCTCTAAAATACAATATACATTGAAAAACCTTCTTGATGAGAAAGAACATGACGTCTTGGATAACAATCCAAGTTAGAAGCTCGATCTTCCCATATTGTTCTTTCAGGTTCATTCCTCCAGTGGAGTCTTGATTGTGAAATTAACTTGGAGCTGGAGTCGCCAGGTGGATGATTTTAACCTTTGTGTGTTTAATCACTGTCCACCTTCATAGATTAGATCTAGTCTTTGTATAATCTTTCTGAAGAAAATGTTCTCTTCCTCAGTATGGTCGCCACTATGTTATCACTCCAAAATTTCCCTAGGGTTGTCATGTTGTGTTTAAAGAAATGATAGAGGTAACCACAAACCTACTTTGGAGATTAGGATCTAGCCTTCCTAATGCTCAAAGAGGTCTCTCTCTTAATGATTTAACTTTTTTGTTCTAATTGATTTAGGCTAGTTATGTAAGCTTGATTTGGTTTTGATTTGAATTGTTTGTGGAATTACATATTTATATGGATAGATGACTGTTTATTTTCCATTTCAATATACCAAGAAAACAAAACATAAACAAATTATAAAAGCAGTGTTATAGGGCAAGGTAGCTGAGCAATATCGGATTTCAAGACTAGACTAGTGAAATGATTTTCAATCAAGATCAAGGAGCAATTAAGTATTTCTTATACCAGATAATGAAAGAAGTGAAAGAGGTCAATCGAGATGGGCGAGCAATTAAGTATTCTTAGATCCGAATATCAGAAGAAAACATAGAAGTGTATAACAGTAAGAGCAGAGTGTACTTAAACAACTTCTGCAATAACATTCCTGTTATACCATTCAAATTTAGAAAACATTCAAGTTTATGGAATACTTTAGAGAAGAACATGAACAATTGAAATTTACTTCACTGAAGTGGCTCAACACATGAATACTATAAATAAATGCTTCTATTATTTGCCCGGTTCGTCATCTGAAAAAGTACAGTAAATGCTCAAGTTGTAGTTGATTTCACCTATAGAAATGTTCAGAAATCCACACTTTAATACTTCAAAAGTAGAAGTATTTATACAAAATTTACAAACTGTTTACAATAAATGCTGTCTCTAACAAACATGGCATTTTTAGACTATAGATCAACTAAAAGCTCTAACTGTTGCAGATTAATAGTTTTGGTGGAATGTGTTGTGCAAATGCTGTTGTTGTGGAAGTGGAAGCAGGTAGGATGTGGACCCAAATTTGTGGCTGTGCTGGTAGATGAACTAGCAGATGTAGATGTATCTCTCTTTTTCTTAGCAATTCACTCAACTGCTTGGTGATCCTCTGACTTGATAATCTGAGACTTCCCTCACTAATGGCTGATCTTGTCACTGCCCTGTTGTTTTATCATTCATTAGTGTCACAAAATATATTGGAAAATATTTAATAATATATAAATTTGAATAATATTTCCAAAATGTTTTAAATGAAATTTATAATTAAATTTCTACAAAACCATGTGTTGTTTCCAATCCATGGTTTTGTTTTCTCTTTCCATGAATTCACAAAACCATGTGTAGTTTTATCTCTATTACTCCTTCCTTTGTAAATTCATTTTATCTGTATGTAATTTTTTTTACCCTTGTAGAATACTCGGATGGTTTTACAAAACCATGTGTTGATTTTTATGGTTGGAAGAGTATTCTCACTTTACTCTTTTACTTTCACCTGCAACATGATTTTACACGTGTAAATTGATTTCACCACACCTGCAAATTGATTTCACCATGCCTGTAAATTGATTTCACCTTACTTGTAAATTGATTTCATGTGAAATTTTCCCTTTTATTTTCTTTGATAAATTTCATGGCATTCCTAAATTTTATTTCATATGTCGCTGTAAAACCGTTTTACCTTTGAATCTCATTCCACAAACTTAGTATCATATTGCCTGTAGCTATATAATTTTACCTCAAGTATGGTTTCACCCGTAGCTCTGAAATATTACTGCATTCTCATATCTCTGTATTTCACTTGAAATTAATCCACTGCATATTCTAACATTTATAAGATTTAAAACCAAAACATTTAATGGTTTATCACACCGCTTTTGAGTGGTAGGTGGTATTTTTTCAGAGGAGGTTAATGGTTTATCACACCGCTTTTGACTGGTAGGTGGTATTTTTTCAGAGGAGGTGATATAACTAATCTTGCATGATTTTCTAGTGTTGTGTTGGATGAGCTGAGTGTGCGATATGGAATTTTAACTGTTCATTTGTTCTTACGAATCTCTAAGCAAATGAAAATGAAGGGGGTTTAATTTTCAGCAGGGTGGGCCATTGGTTGACTTTGCAGGGGGAAGAGGTAGTATAGGCTTGTGGGGAGAAATTAATATGAAGTCAAAAACTTTATATTAATAGGGTTTGGTGAAGTAAAGGGTAAAAAGAGGGATTTTATATATATATTGGGGGTTTAATTTTCAATGCGGGGTGGGCCATTGGGTGACTTTGCAGGGGAAGAGGTAGTATAGGCTTGTGGGGAGAAATTAATATGAAGTCAAAAACTTTATATTAATAGGGTTTGGTGAAGTAGTTAAAAGGTAAAAGCGGGGATATTATTATATTATATATATATAGTGTGCCTATGGAATTTTACTGTTATTTTTTTCTTACAAACTCTCACCAAATGAAAATGAAGGGGGTTTTAATTTTCAGAGGGGTGGGCCATTGGTTGACTTTGCCAGGGGAAGCAGGTAGTATAAGGCTTGCGGGAGAAATTAATAGAAGTCAAAACTTTATATTATAGGGTTTGGTCATTAAGAAAAGGAAAAGAGGGATTATTTATCTATATATTATATATATATATATATTATATAATATTATTATATATATATTATTTTAATTTTTACTTTTGGAAATGATTTCTTCTTTCTTTGTGATAATTGTGTTTTCCTTCTGAATAAATCCTTTGAATACATTTCATTGCGAATCTTGGAGTAAACAGATTTTGGAACTAGTATCAAAACTGCTTGTCCAAGCTCCCGTTTTGCTAATCACTTGCAAAATAAAACAATCATTAATAAGGCACAGGTCTACGGGGAAGGCAATGAATGGATTTATTGAACTGAGATGTCTGTGGACGAAGTCGAGACTGTGGATGGCTCTATTTTGTTTGGAAAAGGCTTTTCATTTATTCATTTTAAACAAAGGTAAGGGAATGGCGAAATTTCATATTATAAAACATCTTTGATTTTTCACATTGTGCAGGTGCGATTAGATGGTTTACCGCACAACAATGGATGATATGGCTTTTTACCACACAACAATGGATGATATGGCTTCCAGGAATACACAATAAAGCATTCGGAGGAGGCTTTCGGGCAGGAGGAGACAGTTGAAGGTCGGTCTTCTAAGGGGGCTGCCGTGGAATGAGAGGTGGTTTTGTGGTATATCGCACCGCTTTTGAGTGGTAGGAGGTATTTTTTGAGAGAACGCGATATAACGTGGGGCTGCCATGTAGCTAAAGGGCACTCGGGTAAAACCATGAATCTCACATGCTTTTGGGATTTTAACTATCGAACGATGGGAGCGCGCGATATGGATATGGGACATCGAATCTGGAGGTGGGAGATCAGAGGGTTATCGCGTGACGGAGTTGCAAGGGCTGAGTCAGGGTGTGGTTGGCGGGGCCCATGGATAAATAATGCGGTGGTCTAAATATATTTCAAAGGTTTAGTGAGGGTCGAGATTTATAAAGTGGGGGGGGGGGGGGGGGGGGGGGGGTTTAAATATATAAAGCGGGATTATTGTATGAATAATGTAAGGGGTAATTTAAAAATGGTATTGGGGAGGGTTTTTGAATGGGGCCCGATACATTATTCAAACTTAGGATAAGGGGTTTTAGTGGGTTTTAAGGGAAAATGGAAACTAATAAGGGGGAATAGTAAAATGAAGGGGTAGGGGTGATTTTTCAAAGGAAAATGAGTTTGGAAGGAAGTTAGTGATATGAAATGAGCCAATTGATGCTCTCCATGCTTTGTGAAAACTGCATCTTCCTACCCATCATTTACCCTAACATTTTTTCTTCATTTATTGCGTGCATTTGAGCTTGTTGACCCTCTTGTTTTTCTTTGATAAACAAACTACCTAATTCTAATCTTATAACGTCCAATGGCTCAGATTAAACTAATGAGCTCATTATTATTCTCTACCTAACTATTGATTTGCCAAGATTAAACAGTTTGGCTAGATATTTATTCTCTATTTATCAGCATGAAATTTAGAGCATGAGTGAATCAAGATTATGCTGTTTGACCATCATGAATTGTGGCATTTTGACAAGTTGCACACAATTTTATTTGCATAAAGTAAACTAAAAGGTGGTGGAATTTGAATGTGCACACTTTCATGATATTTTTATCTCTTTTTGGTGGGGTTCATTATAAATATTCTTTTTTGATCTTTGTTTCTTTTTTGTCCTTTGATTTTTCTTTTAGGACATATCCTCTTTTTATTTTTTAAATATGGGAAAACATCTGCAGAAAGCAAAGGTATGTATCATATTACAAGATATACATGGTCAATTCAAAAATTATGAACCCTATTATTATAGGAACCTAACAGCGGCTCCACTTGGGGATGGCATCTCTTTGTGAGATGTCAAGAACACTGTCGACTAGTGGCCTGATCCATTGGGCCGATCCCAAGCCTGCACCTACTTTGTTATATAATCTCTGTGACTGAAAATATTGAACTAAATTCTTAACCTTTTCTGCAAACTGAAATTTGACACATGTTGTATTGAAATTTGATCTGAAATAAACTTGCTGCTGAAATACTGAATTTAATCAAACTGAAATCCTACCTACTTACTCTAATAAGCTGTTCAACTGTTGGTTAGGTAAAATGAAATAGCCAATGCAACCATTCAAGCGTCATATACATTGGTGGATTTTGCTGCATGTGCTTGTTTGTGATTAAAACTGAGATTCTAAAACCCAACAGAAATTTGTCAACAAATGAAAAGATAAGGAAATACTTGATTTCCTTTGTTGAATCTAGGAACTTTTCAAAAGGATATTCCAAAATATATACACTATTCTTCAACTCATTTAAGCAACTGTACATCTGTTCTGGATGGCCTCCATGCCATGAAACTGAAATGTTATTTTCATCTTTATCACCTTGCAGATTTTCAGATAAGCTATGTGATGATATTTCTACTGATTGAAATGTTTGACTGATGAAAACTTTATCATCTTGATCTTGAATCTCATAGTTAGTTAATGGAGAAAATTTTTGATTGCATCCATCATCTAATATATCAGCAATTAGATCATAAAAAACTTGGAATGATTGCTGCAACTTATTGCATATAGGTTTGAATGGAACTTCATAGGTTTCTACAAGTTGCTCATCCTTTTCTTTAGAGATTTTATACCACATTTCCTTTAAAAACTGAAATGAATCAAAACATAGTGGTATATAACTTTCCCGTGTCATTTGATAAGGTGTTTCAATGAAATTTGATAACTGTAGTTGTGAAACTGAAGAATCTTGATCAAGAATTTCATTGTCTTCTTTGTTATTAACAACAATACCAAAAGACTACTGATTTTTGATTGCTTTAAAGGTTTCTCTGATGAATTGAAGTGAAGCAAAGAAGCTTCACTTATTTCCAAATTTTTTGCACTTTCTTCCTCACTTTCATAGCTAAAATGAATAAGCTGATCACTATTTTCAAGCTGCTGAAACTGAATTTCCTTATTTCCCAAACTAGCTTGTGATTGCTCTGTTGTGTTAGCTTGAGTTTGAAGAAAATAATTATAATCATGCTGATCATGCTTAGGAAAATCATTAAAATAAGGAATGCCATCAAACATACACATTAGATTAGTAGATTCCACTTCTACATATTGATCTGTAAATCCATTTTCTGATCTATTGTAGTTGGAATTAGCAGGAATTTGTTCATGGATATCAACCTTTTCTTTTTCTAAAATAAATAGGTCATGGTGATTTTGCACAAAACAATTATCTTGCATGGTGATCTTTTGTATCATTTCCTTTATTTTTTTTACCAAAATGTTGAGTTTTACCTTTGCAATGTTGTTCTTCTCTGCTTCTGTTTTCAACTTTTCCTTTTTAATCAGCAGATGAACTTCTACGTCTACTGCAATGTTCAACATCTTTTCAAGAGTTGCTAGGTTTCTTTCTCTTAGCTGAAATTCTATTTTTGGATCAAATGCTTTTGGATAATGCAAGAGAGTTGAATCAGGAGGAGGTCTTATATTTGGTGGCATTGAACAATAAACTTGATTAAATCTGTTAGAATATTGTTGTATTGTTTCATTTGGTTGTCTTTTCAATTGTTTATATTCTTCTATGATTTGAAAAAAGATTGACTTTTATTATCCATCTATCAAGGAAAAAATTGACAAATTGTTGGAAATTTGAGATGCTTGCAATAGGCAGGTTCTTGAACCAACTCTTTACTTTACTTTGCAAAGAAAGAGAAAAAAGCCTGATAATAACATCATCTTCATTAATCTCAAATAGGTCTAGATAATTCTCAAAACCTTGAATAGATTCTTGGGAAGTGATACCATTCTCTCCATCAAAATTGGGGAGATATTTGTAATAGTTACCAGGAAAATCATGGAGTATAGGAGGTAACATGAGGGGCTTATATCTATCAGGAATTTTACAAGGTACAGGAATATGTACAGGAATTGTAAGATCAGCCTTGATTGTTTGAGGCTTCTCAATTGGAAAATGATCATCATTAGATTTAGAAGAAAGCTGCTCAAATGGACAAGGAGAATTTATATTTACAATCTTCAAAGAAAAACAATAAAAAAAAATCTAATATCTTCTCTAAAATACAATATACATTGAAAAACCTTCTTTATGAGAAAGAACATGATGTATTGGATAACAATCCAAGTTAGAAGCATGATCTTTCCATATTGTTATTTTAGGTTCATTTCTCCAGTGGAGTCTTGATTGTGAAATTAACTTGGATCTAGGGTCTCCAGGGGGATGATTTTAACCTTTGTGTGTTTGATCACTGTCCACCTTCATAGATCAAATCTGGTCTTTGTAGAATCTTTTTGAAGAAAATGTTCTCTTCCCAATATGGTCGCCATTATTTTACACTCTAAAATTTCCCTAGGGTTGTCATGTTGTGTTTAAAGAAATGATAGAGGTAACCACAAACCTACTTTGGAGATTAGGATCTAGCCTTCCTAATGCTCAGAGGGGTCTCTCTCTTAATGATTTAACTTTGTTGTTTTAATTGATTTTAGGCTAGTTATGTAAGATTGATTTGGTTTTGATTTGAATTGTTCATGGAATTACTGATTTAGATGGATAGATGACTATCTATTTTCCTTTGGGCTATGGAGTCAATATATCAAGAAAACAAAACATAAACAAATTATAAAAGCAGTTTTATAGGGCAAGGTAGCTGAGCAATATCAGATCTCAAGGCTGGAATGGTGAAATGATTTTCAATTGGGATCAAGGAGCAATTAAGGATTCCTTAAAACAGATAAGGAAGGAAGTGAAAGAGGTCAACTGGGATGGGAGAGCAATTAAGTATTCTCAGATCCGAATATTAGAAGAAAACATAGAAATGTATAATAGTAAGAGCAGAGTGTACTTAAACAATTTCTGCAATAACATTCCTTTTATACCATTCAAATTTAGAAAAAATTCAATTTTATGGAATACTTTAGAGAAGAACATGAACAATTGAAATATACTTCACTGAAGTGGCTCAACACATGAATCCTATAAATAAATGCTTCTATTATTTGCCCTATCTCTTAGCTGAAAAAGTACAGTAAACCCTCAAGTTGTAGTTGATTTCACCTATAGAAATGTTCAGAAATCCACACTCTAATACTTCAAAAGCAGAAGTATTTATACAAAATTTACAAACTGTTTACAATAAATGTTGTCTCTAACATACATGACATTTTTAGACTATAGATGAACTAAAAGCTCTAACTGCTATCGATTAATAGTTATGGTGGAATGTGCTGTGCAAATGCTGTTGCTGTGGAAGTGGGAGCAGGTAGGATGTGGACCCAAATTTGTGGTTGTGCTGGCAGATGAACTAGCAAATGTAGATGTATCTCTCTTTTTCTTAGTAATTCACTCAACTACTTGCTGATCCTATGACTTGATAATCTAAGACTTCCCTCATCGATGGCTAATCCTATCACTGCCCTGTTGTTTTATCGTTTTATCATTCATTAGTGTCACAAAATATTTTGGAAAATATTTAATAATATATATATATATATATAATTATATATATTATATATATATATATATATATATATATATATTTGAATAATATTTCCAAAATATTTTAAATGAAATTTATAATTAAATTTCTACAAAACCATGTGTTGTTTCCAATGTGTGGTTTTGTTTTCTCTTTCCATGAATTTGTAGTTTTGTTTCTATTACTTCTTCCTCTGTAAATTCATTTTATCTATATGTAAATTCCTTTTACCTTTGTAGAATACTTCGATGGTTTTACAAAACCATGTGTTGATTTGTATGGTTGGAAGAGTATTCTCACTTTACTCTTTTACTTTCACCTGCAACACATCCGTATATTTTATTTCATATGTCGCTGTAAAACCGTTTTACCTTTGAATGTCATTCCACAACCTTAGTCTCATATTGCCTGTAGCTATATAATTTTACCTCAATTATGGTTTCACTCGTAGCTCTGAAATATTATTGCATTCTCATATCTCTGTATTTCACTTGAAATTAATCCACCGCATATTCCTTAACATTTATAAGATTTAAAACCAAAACAGTTAATGGTTTATCACACCGCTTTTGAGTCGTAGGTGGTATTTTTTTAGAGGACGTGCGATAACGTGGGCTGCCATGTAGTAAAAATATGGGCTAGGAAAACCAATAATCTTGCGTGTTTTTTGAGTGTTGTGTTGGATGAGCGAGGTATGAAATTTTAACCGTTCATTTGTTTTTACAAATCTCGAGGCAAATAAAAATGAAGGGGGTTTAATTCTCAGTGAGGGGTGGGCCATTGGTTGACTTTGCAGGGGAAGAGGTAGTATAGGCTTGCAGGGAGAAATTAATATGAAGTCAAAAACTTTATATTAATAGGGTTTGGTGAAGTAAGGGGTAAAATGAGGGATTATATATATATATTTTTCTTTTTTACTTTATGGGATTTATCTCTGTTTTAATTATTACTAACTGTGTAAATGATTTCTTGTTTCTTTGTGATAATTGTCTTTTCCTTCTAAATAAAGCCTTTTAATACATTTCCTTGTGAATCTTGGAGTAAACAGGTTTTGGAACTAGTATCAAAATTGTTTGTCCAAGCTCCCGTTCTGCTAATCACCTGCAAAATAAAACAATCATTAATAAAGCACAAGTTTGCGAGGAAGGCAATGAATGGATTTATTGAACTGAGATGTGTGTGGACCGAGTCCGGACTGTGGATGACTCAATTATGTTTGGAAAAGGCTTTTCATTTATTCATTTTAAACAGAGGTAAGGGAATGGTGGAATTTCATATTGTTCTATGATTTTTCACATTGTGCAAGTGCAGTTAGATGGTTTACCGCACAACAATGGATGATAGGGATTCTAGGAATACACAGTGAAGCATTCAGAGGAGGCTTTCGGGTAGGAGGAGATAGTTGGAGGTTGGTCTTCTGAGGGGGCTACCGTGGAATGGAAGGTGGTTTTGTGGTATATCACATCGCTTTTAAGTAGTAGGAGGTATTTTTTGAGAGCACGCAATATAACGTGGGTTTGCCACATAGCAAAAGGGCGCTTGGGTAAAACCACAAATCTCACGTGGTTTTGAGATTTTAAATGTCGGATGATGGGAGCACGCGATATGGATATGGGCTGTCGAATCTGGAGGTGGGAGATTGGAGGGTTATCACGTGATGGAGTTGTAAGGGCTGAGTCAAGGTGTGGTTGGCGGGGCCCTGGGATAAATAATGCGGTGGTCTAAATATATTTCAAAGGTTTAGTGAGGGTCGGGATTTATAAAGTAGGGGGGGGGTTTAAATATATAAAGTGGGATTATTGTATGAATAATGTAAGGGTTAAGTTAAAAAGGGTATTGGGGAGGGTTTTTGAATGGGGCTCGATACATTATTCAAACTTAGGATAAGGGGTTTTAATGGGTTTTAAGGGAAAATGGAAACTAATAAGGGGGGAATAGTAAAATGAAGGGGTAGGGGTGATTTTTCAAGGGAAAATGAGTTTGGAAGGAAGTTAGTGATATGAAGTGAGCCAATTGATGCTTTCCATGTGTTGTGAAAACTGCTTCTGCCTACCCATCATTTACCTTAACATTTTTTCTTCATTTATTGGGTGCATTTGAGCTTGCTAACCCTCTTATTTTTCTTTGATAAACAAACTATCTAATTCTAATCTTATAACGTCCAATGGCTCAGATTAAACTAATGAGCTCATTATTATTCTCTACCTAAATATTAATCTGCCAAGATTAAACAGTTTGGCTAGATATTTATTCTCTATCTATCACCATGAAATTTAGAGCATGAATGAATCAAGATTAAGCTATTTGACCATCATGAATTGTGGCATTTTGACAAGATGCACACAATTTTATTTGCATAAAGTAAACTAAAAGGTGGTGGAATTTAAATGTGCACACTTTCATGATATTTCTATCTCTTTTTGGTGGGGTTCATATTTAATATTCTTTTTTGATCTTTGTTTCTTTCTTGTCCTTTGATTTTTCTTTTAGGACATACCCTCTTTTCATTTTTTAAATATGGGAAAACATTTGCAGAAAACAAAGGTATGTACAATATTACAGGATATACATGATCAATTCAAAATTATGAACCCAATTATTATAGGAACCTAACAGTTTCTCCACGTGGGGATGGCATCTCCTTGTGAGATGTCAAGAACACCGTCGACTAGTGGCTTGATCCATTGGGATGATCCCAAGCCTGCACCTACTTTGTTATATAATCTCCGTGACTACAAATATTGAACTAAAATCTTAACCTTTTCTGTAAACTAAAATTTGACACATGTTGTATTAAAATCTGATCTGAAATAAACTTGCTGCTGAAAAACTGAATTTAATCAAACTGAAATCCTACCTACTTACTCTAATCAACTGTTTAACTATTGGTTAGATAAAATGAAATAACCAATGCAACCATTCAAGCATCATATACATTGGTGGATTTTGCTGCTTGTGCTTGTTTGTGATTAAAACTGAGATTCTAAAACCCAATAGAAATTAGTCAACAAATAAAAAGATAAGGAAATACTTGATTTCCTTTATTGAATCTAGGAACTTTTCAAAAGGATCTTCCAAAATATATAAACTATTGTTCAACTGATTTAAGCAACTGTACATCTATTCTGGATGACCTCCATGCCATGAAACGAAATGTTATTTTCATCTTTATCACCCTTCATATCTTCAGATAAGCTTTGTGATGATATTTCTATCGATTGAAATGTTTGATTGATGAAACCTTTATCATCTTGATCCTAAATCTGATAGTTAGTTAATGGAGAAGATTTTTGATTGCATCCATCATCTTATATATTAGCTATTGGATCATAAAAAAACTTGGAATGATTGCTGCAACTTATTGCATATAGGTTTGAATGGAACTTCATAGCTTTCTACAAGCTACTCATCCTTTTCTTTAGAGATTTTATACCCCATTTCCTCTAAAAACTGAAATGATTCAAAACATAGTGGTATAGAACTTTCCTGTGTCATTTGATAAGGTGTTTCAATGAAATTTGATAACTGTAGTTGTGAAACTGAAGAATCTTGATCAAGAGTTTTTCTTTGTTATCAACAACAATACCAAAATACTGTTGATTTTTCATTGCTTTAAAGTTTTCTTTGATGAACTGAAGTGAAGCAAAACAAAGAGGCAAAGAAGCTTCACTTATTTCCGAATTTTTTTCACTTTCTTCCTCACTTTCATAACTGAAATGAATAAGTTGATCACTATTTTCAAGCTGCTGAAATTGAATTTCCTTATTTCCCAAACTAGCTTGTGATTGCTCTGTTGAGTTAGCTTGAGTTTGAAGAACATAATTATCGTCATACTGATCATACTTAGGCAAATCATTAAAAGAAGGAATGTCATCAAACATACACATTAGATCAGTAGATTCCTCTTCTACATATTGATCTGTGAAACCATTTTCTGATCTATGGTAGTTGGAATTAGCAGGAATTTGTTCATGGATATCAACCTCTTCTTTTTATGAAATAAATAGGTCATGGTGATTTTGCACAATTTTTTTTTCTTGCATGGTGATCTTTTGTATCATTTTCTCTATTTTTCTTACCAAAATTTTGAGTTTTACCTCTGCAATGTTGTTCTTCTCTGCTTCTGCTTTCAACTTTTCCTTTTTAACCAGTAGATGAACTTCTACATCTACTGCAATGTTCTGCATCTTTTCAAGAGTTGTTGGGTTTCTTTCCCTTAGCTGAAATTCTATTTCTGGATCAAATACTTTTGGATAATGCAAGAGAGTTGAATCAAGAGGAGGTATTATATTTGGTGGCATTGAGTAATAAACTTGGTTAAATCTGTCAGAAAATTGTTGTATTGTTTCATTTGGTTGTCTTTTCAACTGATTATATTCTTCTATGATCTGAAAAAGATTGACTTTGATTATCCATCTATCAAGGAAAATTTTGACAAACTATTTGAAATTTGAGATGCTTGCAATAGGCAGGTTCTTGAACCAACTCTTTACTTTACTTTGCAAAGAAAGAGCAAAAAGCCTGATAATAACATCATCTTCATTAATCTCAAATAGGACCAGATAATTCTCAAAACCTTGAATATGTTCTTGGGAAGTGATACCATTCTCTCCATCAAAATTGGGGAGATATTTGTAATAGTTATTAGGAAAATCATGGAGTATATGAGGTAAGATGAGGGGCTTATATCTATCAGGAATTTTACAAGGTACAGGAATATGTACAAGAATTGTAAGATCAGTCTTGATTGTTTGAGGCTTCTCAATTGGAAAATGATCATCATAAGATTTAGAAGAAAGCTGTTCAAATGGATAAGGAGAATTTATATTTACAATCTTCAAAGGAAAATAATAAAAAATTAATCTAAGATCTTCTCTAAAATACAATATACATTGAAAAACCTTCTTGATGAGAAAGAACATGATGTCTTGGATAACAATCCAAGTTAGAAGCCTAATCTTCCCATATTGTTCTTTTAGGTTCATTCCTCCAGTGGAGTCTTGATTGTGAAATTAACTTGGCGCTGGAGTCGCCAGGTGGATGATTTTAACCTTTGTGTGTCTGATCACTGTCCACCTTCATAGAGCAGATCTAGTCTTTATATAATATTTCTGAAGAAAATGTTCTCTTCCCCAGTATGGTTGCTACTATGTCCCTAGGGTTGTCATGTTTTGTTTAAAGAAATGATAGAGGTAACCACAAACCTACTTTGGAGATTAGGATCTAGCCTTCCTAATGCTCAGAGAGGGCTCTCTCTTAATGATTTAACTTTGTTGTTTTAATTGATTTTAGGCTAGTTATGTAAGCTTGATTTGGTTTTGATTTGAAATTTTGGTGGAGTTACTGATTTAGATGGATAGATGACTATCTATTTTCCATTGGGCTATGGAGTCAATATACCAAGAAGATAGAACAGAAACAAATTATAAAAGTAGTGTTATAGGGCAAGGTAGTTGAGCAATATTAGATCTCAAGGCTGGAATGGTGAAATGATTTTTAATCAGGATCAAGGAGCAATTAAGGATTCCTTAAACTGGATAATGAGGGAAGTGAAAGAGGTCAACCAGGATGGGAGAGCAATTAAGGATTCTCAAATCCAAATATCAGAAGAAAACATAGAAATGTATAATAGTAAGAGCAGAGTGTACTTAAACAATTTCTGCAATAACATTCCTGTTATACCATTCAAATTTAGAAAACATTCTAGTTTATGGAATCCTTTAGAGAAGAACAGGAACAATTGAAATATACTTCACTGAAGTGGCTCAACACATGAATCCTGTAAAGAAATGCTTATATTATTGCCCTGTCTGTCAACTGAAAAAGTACAGTAAACCCTCAGGATGTAGCTGATTTCACCTATAGAAATGTTCAGAAATCCACGCTTTAATACTTCAAAAGGAGAAGAAAAAGTATAGTAAATCCTCAGGATGTAGCTGATTTCACCTATAGAAATGTTTAGAAATCCACGCTTTAATACTTCAAAAGGAGAAGTATTTGTACAAAATTTACAAACTATTTACAATAAATGCTGTCTTTAACAGACATGACATTTTTAGACTATAGATGAACTAAAATCTCTAACTGCTGCAGATTAATAGTTCTGGTGGAATGTGCAGTTACTATGGAAGTGGGAGCAGGTAGGATGTGGACCCAAATTTGTGGCTGTGCTGGCAGATGAACTAGCAGATGTATCTCTCTTTTTCTTAGTAATTCACTCAACTGCTTGTTGATCCTATGACTTGATAATCTGAGACTTCCCTCACTGATGGCTGATCCTATTACTGCCGTGTTGTTTTATCATTCTTTAGTGTCACAAAATATATTGGAAAATATTTAATAATATATATATTTGAATAATATTTCCAAAATATTTTAAATGAAATTTATAATTAAATTTCTACAAAACCATGTGTTGTTTCCAATCCGTGGTTTTGTTTTCTCTTTCCATGAATTCACAAAACTATGTGTAGTTTTTTTTTCTATTACTCCTTCTGTAAATTCATTTTATCTGTATGTAATTTTTTTTACCCTTGTAGAATACTGGATGGTTTTACAAAACCATGTGTTGATTTGTATGGTTGTAAGAGTATTCTCACTTTACTCTTTTACTTTAGCCTGCAACATGATTTTACACCTGTAAATTTTTTTCGCCACACCTGTAAATTGATTTCACCATGCCTGTAAATTGATATCACCTTGCCTATAAATTAATTTCATGTGAAATTTTCCCTTTAATTTTCTCTGATAAATTTCATGGCGTCATAATTTTACCACAAGTATGGTTTCACCCGTAGCTCTGAAATATTACCGCATTCTCATATCTCTGTATTTCACTTGAAATTAATCCACCCCATATTCCCCTAACATTTATAAGATTTAAAACCAAAACAGTTAATGGTTTATCGCACCGATTTTGGGTGGTAGGTGGTATTTTTCAGAGGACGCGATATAACGTAGAGCTGTGGTAGGTGCTATTTTTTCAGAGGACGCGATATAACGTAGGGCTGTCACGTAGTAAAAAGATGTGTTGGGAAAACCACTAATCTCGCGTGCTTTTTGAGTGTTGTGTTGGATAAGCTGAGCGCGCCATATGGAATTTGAACCGTTCATTTGTTTTTACGAATCTCGAGGCAAATAAAAATGAAGGGGGTTTAAGTCTCAGTGCGGGGTGGGCCATTGGCTGACTTTGGAGGGGGAAGAGGTAGTATAGGCTTGCAGGGAGAAATTAATATGAAGTCAAAAACTTTATATTAATAGGGTTTGGTGAAGTAAGGGGTAAAATGAGGGATTATATATATATATTATATAATATTATAATATAAATAGTATAATATATATTTTTTTTTTTTTTTTTTTTTTTTTTTCTCTCTTCTTTTTATTTTATGGATTTATCTTTTTTTAACCATATTGCCCTGTGTAATGATTTCTTCTTTTTCTTTGTGATAATTGTTTTTTCCTTCTTAATAAAGCCTTTGAATATAGTTCCTTGCCAATTTTGGAGTAAACAGGGTTTAGAACTAGTATCAAAACTATTTGTCCAAGCTCCCATTTTGCTAATAACCAACAAAATAACACAATCATTAATAAAGCATAGGTCTGCGGGGAAGGCAATGAATGGCTTTATTGAAATGAAATGTCTGTGGATGGAGTTCGGACTGCGGATGGTTCAATTCTATTTGGAAAAGTCTTTTCATTTATTCATTTTAAACAAAGGTAAGGGAATGGCAGAATTTCATATTGTAAAAACTTTGTGATTTTTCACATTGTGCAGGTGTGGTTAGATGGTTTACCACACTACAATGGATGATAGGGCTTCTGGGGATATGCAATGAAGTAGTTAGAGGAGGCTTTCGGGCAGGAGGAGACCGCTGGAGGCCGGTCTTCTGAGGGGGGCTACCATGGAATTGGAGGTGGTTTTGTGGTATATCGCACCGCTTTTAAGCGGTAGGTGATATTTTTTTGAGGGCATGAGATATAATGTGGGGCTGCCACGTAGCGAAAGGGCGCTCAGGGAAAACCACGAATGTCGCGTGCTTTTGGGATTTTAATTGTCGAACAATGGGAGCGTGCGATATGGATATGGGCCGTCGAATCTGGAGGTGGGAGATCGGAGGGTTATCGCACGACGGAGTTGCAAGGGCTGAGTCGGGGTGTGGTTGGTGGGGCCCGAGGATAAAGAATGCGGTGGTCTAAATATATTTCAAAGGTTTAGTGAGGGTCGGGATTTATAAAGTGGTGGGGGGGGGTTAATTATTGTATGAATAATGTAAGGGTTAAGTTAAAAAGGGTATCAGGGAGGGTTTTTTGAATAGGGCCCGATATATTATTCAAACTTAGGATAAGGGGTTTTAAGGGAAAATGGAAACTAATAAGGGGTGAATAGTAAAATGAAGGGGTAGGGGTAATTTTTCAAGGGAAAATGAGTTTGGAAGGAAGTTAGTGATATGAAATGAGCCAATTGATGCTCTCCATGCTTTGTGAAAACTTCTTCTGCCTACCCATCATTTACCTTAACATTTTTTCTTCATTTATTGGGTGCATTTGAGCTTGCTGGCCCTCTTATTTTTCTTTGATAAACAAACTATCTAATTCTAATCTTATAACGTCTAATGGCTTGATTAAACTAATAAGCTCATTATTATTCTCTACTTAACTATTGATCTGCCAAGATTAAACAGTTTGGCTAGATCTTTATTCTATCATCATGAAATTTAGAGTGTGAATGAATCAAGATTAAGTTGTTTGACCATCATGAATTGTGGCATTTTGACAAGCTGCACACAATTTTATTTGCATAAAGTAAACTAAAAGGTGGTGGCATTTGAATGTGCACACTTTCATGATATTTTTATCTCTTTTAGTTGGGGGTTCATATTTAATATTCTTTTTTGATCTTTGTTTCTTTTTTGTCCTTCGATTTTTCTTTTAGGGAATACCCTCTTTTCTTTTTTTAAATATGGGAAAAAATTTGCAGAAAGCAAAGGTATGTACAATATTATAAGATATACATGGTCAATTCAAAATTATGAAGACTATTATTATAGGAACTTAACAGTGGCTCCACTTGGGGATGGCATCTCCTTGTGAGATGTCAAGAACACCGTCAACTAGTGGACTGATCCATTGGGTCGATCCCAAGCCTGCACCTGCTTTGTTATATAATCTCTGTGACTGAAAATATTGAACTGAAATCTTAACCTTTTCTGTAAACTGAAATCTGACACATGCTGTACTGAAATTTGATCTAGTCATAATGTTTCTAAACCATTTTCAATTTCATGTCCGTTACAATGCCATAATTGAGCTTTTGTCCAATTTTGAGTATATTTTTGACAACATTCAAGAGTGGAAAAAAAGGAAGAGAATGATCGAGGCCTATATCCCTGATGAATTTCTTCTGGAAGGGTTTTTGAAATAATTGCAAATGGAGATTTCTAAGGATGTGTCACTTTCAAGGGTGTTCACTGAAGAACAGGCTATCTTCAAACTCTAACAGTTTTAGCTCATCTACTACTAGTTGAGAGTTCTTTATAAGATTTTACCTGATGCTCGTAGGTCGAAAATCGACCTCTCCAGGCCAAAACCAGGTCCCCATGCCGACGGAGTTATAAGATCGATTGATAGCTATGTGGCTAGTTTATTGAATCAATTACAGTAGTTGTCTTTACAATTTTCTTCTGCAACACAAACTATGTCGTCTGTGTCTACTCCTCAACCTTTAGTAGTTAACGTTTTCCATTCCTCAAATCCCAAAGGAAATCAACAATATGATGGGAAGAAGAAGGGACATGGGAAGAAAAAAGATAAGGGAGGGAATGGAAATGATAATAAACACAATCTAAGAAGAAGGTTAAGTTCCCATGTAAGCCATGCAGTGGGGATCACCTCACCTATATTTGCCCCAATATTCAGAACGCTCAGTGTTTGTTAGCTCAGTAAGGTTCTTCTAGTTCCTAGGTTGTGCTTACCAACCCTTTTCCCCAGGGTCAACAATTATTTGTTGGCACCAATTCTAGTGTTGGAACCCTTGCAGGGGGAAACCAAGATGGGGAATCTACTTAAATGTATGGATGGTTAAGTCTCATGTTGATATTTCAACGAGAGCTCATGATTATGGAGAGGCAGAATCTTCTGGAGCTAAAAATACTTATGATACCTCAGAACCTATGCATAGTGAGAGGCCCACAATAGAGCCTATACCTTGGATGCTGAAGGGCTCCTCAAAATGTTTGACCTATAATCCCAATGCGAGGGCTGCTCAAAACTACTATATTGTCTAAGATTTAGCTTAGATCCCCTATGCCATGTCGACGTTAGAGGTACTCCAATCATGTCCTGCATAGAGGAGTTCTTTCGGTCGGAGTAGTAGACCCAAAGAATTATATGGTAGTCACGTTTGATATGTCAAATGTTAAGGCTAGACTCTCAAATGTTAAGGCTAGACTCCCTCATCACATGGCTCTCCATATTAAATCTACGTATTAGAAGAATACCATCTTTCGAACTGTAGTTGATGAAGGGGCTTCCATATGTATCATGTCTATGTCATGTTAGAAGGCTATTGGGTCACCTAAAGTTGTTCCTTATCCTACTCTCTTAACTATATTCGATGGTCATTCTCATAGGCCTCATGGAATTCTACCTACCTTCCCTATTTTTGTACTATGGAGAAAGGTTGCATATGTGGAATTAAAGATAGTAGATAGTAATATCGATTACAATCTTTTAGTGGGTTGCAATTGGGTTTATGCAATGGTTTCCATTGTCTCATCTTTATTTCACATCCTATGCTTCCCCCATGAGGGGAGAATTGTTACACTTGATTAGTTAGTTTATTCCCCTTACGATTCTAATGCATCTACTGACTCCATTGTTCCCTTGGTAAATAATACCAAGCAACCTATCGAGAATTTAGGAGTTGGAATGTATTCCTCTTTGATGGGAACTTATGATCTTCCATATCCTGTTGCTCATGTCAATACCATTTCATTTTCCATGATTGTTCCTTGAAAAGGTTCTTTCAAATTTCGTTATTTTTTTGCTCCTTGGCCATTTCCCCCTCATACTACCACATGTTGACAGTGCTGGACTCACCAACATGTCAGGGGATCTCCCCGGTAAGAAGTCCCAACTAGACCACAAACCGTTTGGAGTAGGAGTTCCAGCAGTAAGGTAGTAAAGCAATAACTTGACTGCAATAACGCGTAGAGGTAAGTGTGATATATTTGTCGGAAGCAAGTGTGTGACCTTACATCAAGTCAAGTGAGATGCATGGGGGTTCTATCAGGTGGAAGGGAAAAGTAAGTGTGTCCCTTAGAAGCCTGTAATAGTACACAACTTGAAAGGAACACACGAGCTGAATGAAATCACAAGCTAGAAAGAAGAATAGTCCACAATCTAGAGTGACAGGTTAAACCAACAACATGTTTGCAACAAGATTCATACAATTGCATACAAAATATTTCATACACAAATGCATAAGTTAAATAACATACATTTCTAAAGAAACTAGAATAGTCCAACTATAATGACAACATATGCATGAAAACATGCTAGCTCTATTATATATTATTAAGTGAAAGATGTTATATCCATACATACACCATTGACAACTACTAGCCCCAATAGTGGAACATTATAGTCAACACCCCCTGCTCCTCCAAAGAGATGTACTCGCTATGCACTATGGAGAAGCCAAGACTCGTCACAATACTCTCCAAGCCTTCTCTAAGAAATGCCTAGCTAAAAGCTTGGCTTCCAAAAGCCTATAATATGAGTTATAAGGTTCTATATTTAACAAAGGGTGGGGTGACCCTTGACATTCCCCTTTGACTCTTGGACTATCCTCACGACTCTTCACATACATAGTGATTGTTCACATTCCACTAATGACACTTGGAATTTCACTTACAATATATTTACAATAATACAATTTCCACATATACCCATGTGGGACAAAAATAGGCTTGAGTTAGCCTGACAAGACAAACAACATCACTCAGGGTCTTAGGGAAAGACCATCTCGGTAACCTCCTCACGATGGTCTTTAGTGACAAACTCATACCAAGCTTGGTACTATGCTATTGTGTCCCTGTATTGTTTGGTGATTTCCTTGTCAAAGCAAACTATTTCCTCCATGGCTTTCGGGTATATGGTTCTGAAGCCTATGTCCAACTCATCTTGAAGAATGCACAACATTGTCCTAAATGTGGCTGGACCACCGATATACTTCTGCATGTTCTCTACATTGAGCTACAAGTCAACACCGGTGGCTTTGTGCATCAACTGCTCTATGTACTTGTCAACATCCAGAATAACTTGGTTCTTCCTCATGGCCTGGGTGAGGGTTCCAATAGAAGGGATCTTGTGCGTTCGCATTATGACATCTAGAATCCTGAAAAACCATGCATAGGAAGCCTTAATGCTAGTGATGAGCGAAGGGAGATGCTCATAGTTTCAGATCAAAATCTGAATCCATGCTTTGTCTATCTTAGCCTCTGGCTTCATCCTTTTGTGCAAGTAAAGTGGGGCTCCCTTGTACCTCATTTTCCATTCTTGCATGTGCGCAATAACAACGTGAATATCTTTGAGAGTTTGGGTTGTTTGCACACACTGATTCTGCAAGCCGTATAGATGGAAAACCGCTTTGTGCACGGTGACAAATATGCTATACATTGTCCACATCGTTGCCTCCAAAGTTTATATTTCTGCCACTATTTATTTCTTCATCTCTATCATGGCAGATCTTGGGGATTGCTCTGTTCTTTTCCTGGCCTCTTGCAAGTCCTTCGCCATCTGATCATTCTCTGCTATCATGAACTTGACTATTGAACTCGTGGCTTTTGCATAAGCTTTAGAAGCCTTGGCCATGGCAACTAGATGTCTTCTAACATCTGGTACAATCATCCTTTCCTCTGTGTGGGAAAGTGATATGTGATCATCCAGAAGTTTCCTTCTTCGTGCTTGTACAATCCTCTACTATGACTTGTCAATTACTAGATTGTACACATCTGTCTCTGGATCATCATCAAGGAGAACAACTTCTCCTTTCTCACTCGGGACTAGTTGTGATTTTGGAGGTGGTAGAGACTATGGTACGACCTGGGATGCTTTCAGCATGGGATCAGTGTCTTGGTCCTGCAACTCTTGTTCCGTCTCCATGTTTTTCACCTCAACTACTTGCTCAACTTGCTGAGCAATCTCCCGAACCTTCACCTGCTCACCCTGTTCATCATCTACTGGCTGCTCTGCTTCTTCAATGTGTATCTATGTAGTTTGCTCTGTCGGAACCTTGTCCTTCTTCTTATTCCTATTTCTACCTTTCTTCCCTTTCTCTCCTCCTGAGCTCTTATTTTTCTTTCAGCTTCTTCTCCGTCTCCTTCAATCTCCTCTCTATATCTTCCAATCTTTGCTTCTCTCTCTTATTTCACTCTACTTTCCTTTCGCACTTTCACCTCTTTGCCTATATCTCCAAAGCTACTTTCTCAATAAGAGTATCTTCTTTGAACTTGTACCTTTTCTCAGCCTCTGCGTTCTCGTCAATCTTCCTCTTGCCTTTGTCTTGCACGATTTTGATGGTCATTGCTATTGTTGTTGTTGTTGCTTCCTGTGGTGCTGCTACCTGCAATGCTACTTTAAATTCTACAACCATTATGACCGGTTCATTGAGCCTAGAGGAGTTATAGCAATACCTCTAAGGATCTTCCTTTGGCCAATGACATGCCCTGTGGATCCATGGGTAGTACACCTTCGCATATTGGTTCTTGCATATGCAGTGGGGATCATACAGATTGAAACTCTTGGTGCCAAACCCAAAATTCTTCAAGTCCATAGCCTCGAAATTCCCATCCTTCAAGGTACAGATCTCATACAACCCAATATGCAAAGGAAGAGTAGGACATGGTGCCTTCTTCCTTTTGTGCCTTCCTATTGATAACCCTGTGGAGATTTGGTATGCAACCTCTTGCATGACCAACTTGTCCGTGGAAAACCTCGAGAGCTCATGTGGAGGCTTTTCCACGCCAAACATCTTGATGAAATTGCCACTGAGAGAGGCATACCAATCTTTAATGTCAAGCAATGTATGCATCCCTTCCTAGGACATGCAAGGTGGATCCTGTTCAAATATCATCTTGTACAGTGGGGTGATGAAGTCGTCAGACAACCTCGCCATGACTCCTCGGTAGCTGCACTCAGAGAGAAATTTGTAATAGATGTTCACATCATCCTCTAATGGTGTCCATGTCTAACCCATGCCAGGGAACTACGGTTGGGAACATATTGCATCAAGGAGGTATGCAAACATAAAGAATCTTGCTTGCTCATCCTTAGGTGGACTTCGGGCATTAGACACATGCACTTTCAACTGAAGAGCCAACATGTCAGACTAGTTGAATGACCTTCCTTCATTTTCCAACTGCTCCAACATAACCAACCAACTCTGCGGGAAGATCTTCGTGCTTTCTTGACCATACAAGCGACATGCGGATATGACAGGAGTTGGTAAGCCTTCCTTAGTGACTTTGTCTTGTAGACCTCATTGGGTGTTGTCCTGAACTTCGATGGCTCTTTTACCCAATGCTTCATGATATCTCTAGTGTTTACATTACTGTTGGCAGTGAAGAACAATGCATCTATGTAGTTCACTGACTGTGGCAAGTGATACATTTGATGGTAGTTTTTCGACCTAAAGATGACAAGTGGTGTCCCATTGGTATTGTTCAATGTCATCGTCTCGGGATCGGTATGTGAGACAACCCAGTGAATGATATCCGCACACGGGAAGATGGGGTACCTACATGCAACCCTGTACAAGCTTGACTTCTGAATGTTGACATAGACTTGTCGATCTTTCAGATCTTCATTGAAACTGCCTACAAATATGTCCTTTATTTCTTGCCATGTGATCTTGCCATGTGTTGCATAGATGGGAAAGTTTATTGGCACCTGTTCAACCATGTACCTAGAGATAGTGTGGACACTCACGACAAGCAAATGTCAGCTTTAAACCACAAAGCACTTCAACGATCGATCATGCAGCAAACTGGGTGACTGTTGGGAAAGATTGCATAGTAGTGACTCTCAGAGTTGAGGGATTGTCAGCTGGAACTATGCATTGCGTAGTCCCAAATTCTAGTGAGATGTGCTACTCAATGGAACTGCGCAGAGCTTTGTCCAGTGAGGTTGGCTATGGACTAGAACTACGCAATGCCTAGTTTAGTCTAGCTTGATTTTTGGCTAGCACTGCGCATTGTGCAATCCCAGTGGGCAAGACTAGGCATTGTCTGCCAGAACTGCGCAAAGAACAACTGGAGGTCAGCGACTGGTAGCTTCTATGCAATTCTTGGAGCCAAGGCAAAGCCTTGAGATCTAGGAATGCATAGTGCATGCTGGGCAAAGCTAGATCTAAGCCAAGGCAGCCTAGATATGCCCAAGGGCAACTTGAAAATGAGTAGATATGTATGCATGAGTGAAGGATGGTGCATATAGGAGTGAATTATCATGCATGCAATCAAAACCAATGCATGAATCAGTCAAATGGACAAACAACAAAGCTAGTGGGGAGATTTGCCGCAACGATGATCGTTAGTGAAAAAACAATGTTATGCATGTGCCACTTAAGAAAGAATATGGAACACTTAAAACAACACTTCTACAAGTTAAAACAAACTAAAAAACCAGTGGTAGTTCAATAGAACATGCAAAACAACACTCACACAATCAAAGGAATCAAAATCGACAGAAAAAGAAGCAAAAGACTTGAAAAGCAAAACTTAACCAGAAAAGCTGTGCCGATTGTGCTGAAGGTTCCTAGATGCCTCGGGAATGCTAGAGCTCCAAGATTGAATGTGTAGAATGAGCTCTGAGGCGTCCATTAAATAGATTTGTTAGATTTAGGGTTTATGACACGCATGCCAAAAATCTATGAAAAAGTGATAAGTGGCAAGAAGTTTCTAAAATTGACTTGAGTGTAACTCCCAATGCTAAAAATAGATCCCTATTTTTTAGGGATGTTTTTTACTTTTTCTTTTTCTTTTTCGAGAAAGGCTTCCATGCATGCATGGAGAAATTGCACAGTTCTGGAGGGAACCAGGCAACTTGCCGACAAATGCATTAGATAACAACTCATGGAATTCTTCTACGCAATTCTTGGGCTGAGTGGTTCTGCATGCCTCTCATGCTCTGTGCAGTTTCCCAGTTGAAGACAAACTGCTAGCTAGGTTTGCGCAATTTTTGAGCCGAATCTCACTGTCAAGATGTTCTGCGCAATTCTGGAGAGCAAGGATGACTGTCAGGCTGCTCTGCGCAATTCCTGAGAGCAAGGAAAGCTACTAGGTTGCTCTGTACAATTCCTGAAGGCAAGGTAGGTTGCCATCTGGGACTGCACATTTTTCCACAACATCACAAGAACCAGATGTAAACCAAGTCACGAGGCAAACTTGTGGTTAGTTAGCAAATTAAGAGAGCAAACACAAGCTGCAAAGTAAAAGATAAACTTGAATGAAACATAAGTACCTAAGCAGTGCAAGAAACAATGCTAAGATTTTGAGAAGGGAGGCTCCAAAATAAAGCGAAGGCAAAATTTTGGAGGGTGGTTGTAGCTGCTACAACACCACATTAGAAGAGGGGAAAGTAGGTGGAATGGATTATCTAATATCTGCAATAGAAATTACGTATCAATCTATTGTGAATTCTACAGATTCTGATCCCATCCCTCTCCCATCAGAGGATGAAGATGGGGATGTGGCTCCAATATGGGCAGTTGATTCTACTTCGGCTATGGATTGCCTTAATATTGTTTTACCATCTGATGAGGCAATTCTAGAAGTAATGACTGGCATAGAAATACTGTGGGATGATTTTCATCACCGGTCCAATTTTCTCCCTAATTTGCATGAGGCTTAATCAAACTTTTCTAACCCTTCCATTAGTGGAAATGTTCATAACCCTTTGCCTCCATCACATATTTATGCTGAAGGTAACATGTCTAGTATTTCAGAAACTATTTCGGTGAACATTTCCAAGAGTCCTAATGTTATCTTCATCAGAGCAGATTGTTCCCCTGAAGAATATCTCAAGAAGTATTATGCCTAGGCTTTTGGCTAGCATTTTCTTTGTTTTGTAAATATTGTACATAGTATTTTATTGTTGTCTATGGGTCTTGTGGTGATGATGATATTTTTGATATGCTTTTGCAGGTTTCGATGGATGATTTGGTCTATTTAGGATTCACTGATGGTGCTAGTAGACATACTCCGAATTTAGCTTCTGTCGCTTGAGTAATATATTATCCATATGGTAAATTGTTAGCCTCAAGAGGCATATGTATTGGTCTTGCCTCTAATAATATAGCCGAATACAGTGCCATTATTAATTTACTATTTGAAGCAATATATTATGGTATTGAATCATTAGTGGTTTATTTGGATTCACAACTAGTTGTGTCTCTATTAAATAACAATTATCATGTGAGGGATCCTTTATTACATCGCCTTCCGAGGGTGAGATTATTGCAAAGATCATTTAATTTTATTACTTTCATTCATATTCCACGATCAAATAATGCATTTTTTGATTTCATAGCTGACCAAGCATTGGATTAGCATATTAATCATTCATCACATTAAATAAAAAAATATCACAAAATCATTTGTATATATGATTGAATCATCATGAAATCTTTGTATATAGATATGTCAAAATATTACAAAATGTGGAATAAAAAAATATAAGGTTGTGATCCCTACCTTGGATGAGCATCTTGGAAGAAGATGATGGCATTTTCCACTCGTCGAAACAGTTGCATCCACTCTCGTGGTATTCCAACCACTTGTCTCTGTATAGCCTCAGGGAGATCCTCTACTACTGCCATGGTAACTTGGCGAGTCAAACTCTCCAAGTTCCTCTGAACAACATGAAGAACTCCCTTAGACTCAACTCCTACTCCCTTTGCATCTCTATCATGATGCCTATGCCTCGGTAGACCCTCAGGTCTCACTGGTCCAATATCTATATCATGATCATTTAATCTTGTAAGAGTTTTGTTTCATGAAAAAAAATGAATTTCTTGAGATTATATTCAAAATATCCAAAAAATCGAATAGGTTAAAATAATTTTTTTTTTTTTACCAATGTTGCCTCATGCAGCTCCTACTAGAAGAGCTAGCTTTGGGTCTTCTCGAAAATATACACTTGCGTAGGGGTAATCATTTATGGACATGACTTGTTTCTCCCACCAGTGGAAGGAATCGTCATCAAAGGACGCCCTAGTGACTTCGCCTCCACCAGGTCGCTTCATTAGATTTTCCCATATGGCCATCTTGGGATCCATAGGATTATCGATGGCGATGGTTACTTTGGGTCGTAGCGCCGAAATTTGCTCAAATAAAAATGAGCAAATGATGCTACCATAGCCAAAGTTCTTCGTCTTACCTCGTCTAACTGAAGTCAATTGTTTCTTCATGTTGATTAAGGGTGTTGTACACCAATCATAGATAATTGGTCTTAGGCATACTACTTCCAAGAACATAACAGGCCGTGAAGCCTGATGTAGTGAGGTTGAACCTGCTATCCTGGAAATAGTAAAGAGGATGATTTTTATTGGTAGGTTCATGATTGCTTTGACTGGAAGTTGTGATCCGACCTTGTCAGTGTCTGGCGCAAAGTATATAGAAATATAATATGCAATGTTAAGGCCTCCATGGGCCCTTCCTTTCAGGTCAATTGCTTCTCCCCTTCGGGAAATCCTTGTTATAAATAAGATATCCTCTACTTCGATCTGCAAAGGCATATGATCTATAATGAATAAATCTTGCTCTAGGTCCCAATAATGAACTAACATCTCTAGCAATTGAGTTTGTGTTTTCATGTTGGGCATCATGAAGAATTTAAGCAACCCACAATTTTTCAATCCATCTAATGGTTCTTGATCCTCTAAGACTGCATTATCAATGTCAATACTCTCTCTCTCTCTCTCTCTCTCTCCAAATGATCGACATCCTACAAAATTGAAATATTTTATCCATTAAAAATTAAGATTTTAATTTTACTCCATGTGTACGTGACTTTTGTAAAGAACAGTCATGTACATATGCGACTTTTCCTTTGAAAACTCGCATATATGGCTTTATATATGTGGTTTTAAAGTTGTCAACTCGCATACACGTCAAGCATCATTTACAAATAAAAATCTCTCCCTAAAATCGATTTGAAATCTTGAAATTTTGGATCAAATGGATGAGTTTAAGGATTAGAATTATCTTGAGACTGTATGTGATGAATTTGTCGGTGGATTTGATCGATTCGATTTTCCCAAATTTGCTCCAAGAGCCCTCTTCTCAACACTTGGAAGGGAAAAATGAGTTTGGGTGAGTCTAAAAAGTTCTTTTATAGCTAAATTTTGAAAACCCACTTTTCTAAAGTTTAATATTTTATAATTTTTATAATTTTATGAACTTTTGACTTTTTTCTTGAAGTGTTCAGAGTTGTTATTTTTCAGCGAAATGAAACTTAGTGATGTTTTTCTGTTGCTTCGACTCCACGGTCGCTGACCTATCATGGCAGGTATCATTTTCTAAACTAGCATACACGTTAACACATATCACTTTTCCATTGAATTATGCATGTTGACCTCATACTGTGTTATTTTGCCATAGGTTCAACCTCATTATGTTGTGATTTTTAACCACTTTCACTCGCTGTCTTGTAAAGTCATAATATAGTGGTAGAGCCTTTCCTTCCATGGGCTTCCTAGTTAGATCCCCAATGACATATGTCGCCCATGCTACAAGTATTGTGTAGGCTTGGGAGTCCTCTTTAGTCCTACCATGACTTTGCGTTGAAGCCTCATTCTTCTTCTTCTTCGTTATTTTCTGGCCTTATACCCTAGAGGCTTCCATGTGTTAAGTTGTACTACTGCATTGCATTCTGAATAATTGCACCTCTTTTTTCCTTAAGACGACTTCATTTGTACTTGTGTATAAGCCACTTTTGACCATGACCTTTTGCAAATTCAAACCATGCATTTGTTAGCCTTTGTGACTTTTCCATGGAGAGAACATTCTGTGAGTGTCGATGACCAACATCCACCACCTTGCATTGAGCATAGGATTGTTTGAGTCCCAAGAACTAGTGCACTTTCCAATTACACTCATTCTATCCATTATACTAAAGGCATTGTTTTATTCATTTTTAGGCTTTAAATATGGAAAAGACAAAAAAATCTAATATTCCAAAAAATGCGAGAATGAGACAATTTCTTCATCATTCAATGGAAACTAGAGTAATTTGTGTCGCCCTTAAACAAAGCACTTAAAATGAGTCTTTCCTCCATTAGGATGGGACTTAGTCTAGCTTTAGGGAAGCCATAAACTTGTTCATGAGTCAGTCCTCGTCTGGTTGGTTACCTCTTCCAATCATATGGAGAGTTTGTTAAGGCCTCCTGCATTGCAAACTTATACAAAGTTATCTTATGCTGCCATAAAGTCACATTGAGTCATGATTTTGGTCAAGGGAAGTAAACCTGTTGTCAGCCATTTTGCGGTGTCTCTTGACTCATTTATGTTGGCCATACCCAATCTGTCAAGTTATCTTCAGTGTCACATTAGCTATTTGGTCCTTTACTCGTGCTGGTTAAGGAGGTCCCCATTGACTACTAATGGGTGGGTCTGCTCTTATCGACTCTAAAAAATTTCTCTAAGAGTAGACCTAAAATCGCACCATGGCCCTATTTACATCATTGATAGGTGACCTTATGCTTAACATCGATTAGTATAATGGGTCTTTGATCGAGTAGTTTCCCTTGTGTTTGACGCCAACTTACATTATTACACATTGGGATTCATGCAGTACCTTGGTTTTAATTTGACCCTATTGGTGGATACCTCACCTGTGTTAGCTTTCATTATTGGTTGGTTTAGAGGATTTCTTTCATCTTCTAGCTACATCTTGTGTACACCAGAAATGTACATCGAAACAGTTCATCTCTCTTTGTCCAAGTTCTTCCAAATGATTGGCCTGCGGGTTACACTTGCACTGGTTGATGTGGGATGCCTTAATGCCTTCCTTCCACTGGATATTTTCCCATCGGCTTCGCCTCATTACTCTGGGAATATGATCTAGAGTCCTTTTTCAGTACCTTAGGGTTTGAAATCATTATTGGCAGACTCCTTCGCTATCAATAGCAAGCATCAATCAATGCCTCCTCATTGATAGATTCTTTCAAGTGTTTGACTTCAACAAATTTATTCGCACTTGTTAGATCGTAATAGGGTACCTTGACACTCATTATCACTATTGATGAGTTGTCTCACATTTGTTAACAATATACATCAATGTCTAGCAATCAAATGATTTCTCATATGGTCGACTTCAACTCATTTATTCCCATAGTGTATAAATGTACCATCTATAGTTGGTGAAGACCTCGGGTTGTGTCAACATTTTGGTTCACTTGACAACTCCTTCATTTTTCTGCCATTGACACCTTCCACCATTATATGTTGCAGTCCTTCACATCAACATCCTATATGCTGGCGCCCGAGTTTATGCAATACCACTATTCCACCTATATGATTTGGTACTTTTATGAGGATTAGTTATGCAACATCATTGATCAGACAATTTTCTTGCATCATTTATTGGATATTCTTTTATATATGATATTGAGACATAGCTCTGCTGTGTTATTTTGCGGCTATGATCTGATGATCCATTATGTATTCTACAACTCCTTTTGTTCACTTATGTATACATTCTGGATCCTCTTTATACTTGATTATCGGGCATGATTTATTACTTCTGAGCATGGGTATGCTAATCTCAGACATGAGTTTTCTTTCTGGGAGTTCCACAAATATTTGGTGAGATGGAATCTGGTGATCTCCTCCTGGGTTTTCAGACGACTGTGCTCTCTATACCTAATATATTTTAACCATCATGTACCCTTTCTGACCTCATATATTAGGGGGCATCTGTTATAGTATGATTTAGCACTCCTGTAGACTTGATGCTCTTGTATGGCCTTGGGCAACATTTTCCCATGCATACTTGATCTTATATTAAAAAATAATATTTTAAATTCCATACCCGAATCTTCCCATACAAAAACACGTAGATATGTGGGTTCTATAACTATATACCCGCATATACCTTCTAAAATATGAGAAAATAAAATAATATGCTATTTTTCATGCGAGATTCATGGGTTTTACCGAGAGCTCACCTACATGAGCCCGTAGCACAATTGAATTAACTAATTTCAGGTGGTATATATACACCCCTTGGGTTGGTGTAAAAGAGATAAGAGAAGGGCTATCAAAATTATACCCATTTTTCTCCTAGATCAAGTCTAATTTTCTCGTGCCTCCTGCACTTCTAGTCTCTATGGAAACCCTAGTTTCCTTTGTAGATATGTTCATAATATTTATATCATCTCCTTGCATTTGTTAGAGAAGTTTTATTCGTGGCTCTGGCTGGACGGATCCGAAGGAAGGCTTCGTTAGTGCTTTGGCTTGGATCAAGTTGTACCTTTCCTGTACCTATTGTTGTTAATCAATAAAGAAGCTCATGTTTTGTTCCTAATATGTTATTCTCTCGTGAATAAAAATTTATATGCTTATATATGATTATCTAACATATCTTTTATGTATGCACATTTAATTATCTATCATGTATATGCTTCTGTGAATTGACTTGCAAGCCTACTCGTTCTGGAGGAAGCAAAGAGTTTGGACCCTACAAGAACATCAACAAATAGGGGACCTCTGGGTATGTTTCCAAGTCCACATTTAGTAATTCACATGTTTTTCATGCTTGCTTGACTGGTATTTGTTGATTATCTTGTTTTGCTCTGTTGAGGTTGTCAACCCTTACCTTAGGGAACTTTTTCTGCCAACACATTTAACAAATTGTAGTGAGTGGATACCAGAACTAAGCAACTCCTCCAATGGATGAGGCTGGTAAGAAGAGGTATGAAATCAATGCTAAGGCTATGAATTCAATTTTGGGTGGACTTGCACCATAGGAATTTTTCATATTAATGCAGTATGGGGCAATCAAGGAAATGGAAGATAACCTTGTGAATAGTTATGAATGGGACACCAAAGTCGAAAATGAAAAACTACAGACCTATAAGAGTGGATGAGATTGTAAACACAGTGAAAGGACTAGGTAATAAAACTAGTGATGCAACAATAGTCTGAAAGGTCTTAAAATCACTTACTCCTAGATTCGATGCCAAAGTTTCAACAATAGAATAAATTCATGAATTAGATGAGACGAGCATAGAGAAGCTTCATGGAATACTTACAACCTATGAGATGAAAATTAAGAAGGATCAACCAAAAATTAGAGAAGTTGTTTTTAAAGTATCAAGAAAGTCAAAACAATATCAATGCGAAGACTACTCCAAACACATTTTAGACGAAGAGGAAGAAAATTTTTTCAGAAGATTACAAAAGGGAACTAGAAAATATAAAGGTATATTACCATTCAAATGTTTTCAATGTGGTAGAATAGGACACTATGCTTCCAAATATCCTTACAAAGAAACTAATAATGCTAAAAGAGAAGAGAAAGAAAAGAAAACATCTAATAAAACTACCAAGAAGAAGTATTCTAAAAGGAAAAGTCTCTATTCACAATAAGACAGTTACAGTTAATCAAAAGGTGAAGTAGATTATGAATTTGACACAAATGTTGATGAGAATCTCCTTATGGTAGTTGAAAGTCAAATTTCTGGTTTGGAGAAAACTGATTCAGAAGAATGTGAAACAATTGTTGATATGGAAAGTGAACTTATAAGTGCATTGAAGGAAATATATAGGCTCAAAAGAATAAACAAAAACAAGAAATAAGAGATCCAAGCTTACAAAGAGGAAGATAATAACACAAGTGAATAAATGGTTCTTTAAGAGTCTATTTATAAGAAGACAAACAAGTGGAGGATATTTTATTGAAGCAGTTACAAGAAAAAGAGAGATATCATGATAATTGGAATCATAAATTATGTCCTTGAGAAAATGCCTCGATAATATTAAGATAAAACTAGATTTGAACTTAAAATTTGTAATGGGATCATAAAATTTAGATAATATTATCAATAATTAGTGATCTACATAAATTAAAAAAAGATCTGGGTACAAGGAAACACCAGAACAAGTTAAAGAAGATTCAAACCCAAAATTATCAAAATATGAGGGTTCAAAATGCTATGTTTATGCTCTTAAGGGAATAAGTAGCCAACCCATCAAATCAAACAAAGGAAGCGATGATTCACAAAAGCTAGATAATCCAAGTCACACAAGTAACAGAGGAGTAAGAAAGCAACATAGATCAAAGTTTCATCTGATCAACAACCAAGGATCTATCCTATTAAGAAGATTTTTCACTCCTAGGAACCCATATATTCTCTATGGTCATTGTTTCATCTATCATAATTTCGTTGATAATGCAATACATTGCACAACATACAAAGCTATCGACACTAGAAATGCAAGTGTTAAGCCAAGTTTACACGAAATGAAAAGAACTAGAAAATCATGAAACAATGCATTTTATCCACTTATGGATGAAATTGCGTGTTCTATTTGCAGAAAAATTGGGCATAAGGCTAATGAATGTAGAAGAAACTTGATGTCTTCCTATCAGCAAGATAAAAAGGAAGAATTTACCAAAATCTAGAAAAAGAAGAATATTATATATCGAGAAGGGTGTGGAATGGTTTTATATGCCAAAAATCAAGGAAATCAGTGACAAATTGATAGTGGATGTTCAAAACACATGACATGTGACAAAAGTAGATTTATATCCTTTGATGAATTCAGAAGTGGAAATGTTACCTTTAGTAATAATGCACTAACAAGAATAAAGGGTAAATGGACAATCGCCTTGGAAAAGGGAATGACCAAGGTTGCAAATGTGTTGTATGCAGATAATCTTAAGCACAATCTACTAAGTGTTAGTAAGATATGTGACCAAGGACATGGTTTAACTTTTAGATCAAACGAGTGGGTTGTTAAAGAGTTGGACACAAGAGAGACTATAATTAAAGTAGTTGGGACTCTAAATACTATATATGTGCTGGAAGGATACAACAAATGCTGATATCTGAGTAAAACTGATGAGAGTTGGCTGTGGGACAAGAAACTAGGGTGCCTCAGTTTTCATTAGCTTGTTAAACTAGGTAAAAAGGGGGTTGCTCGAGACATTCCCAAAATCATCAAACTCGAAAATAACGTCTACAAGTCATGAAAATTTGGAAAATAATGAAGAGTTCAATTCAATTCAAGGAATATTCTACTAAAAGGCCTTTGGAATTGATCCATACAAACATATGTCGAACCACAAGAATGAGATCTCCATGAGATGAGAAATACTTTATATTGCTGATTGATGATTACACAAGAATTTGTTGGTGAGTTTGTTGAAATATAAAGATGAAGCTTTTGAAAAATTCAAAATATTTAAAGCACCGATGGAAAATGAACTGGATCTTAAAATTAAGTGCCTTAGATAATATAGAGGAGGACAGTACACATGCAATGAGGTTTATTACTTTTCTGAACAACAGAGGATCAAGAGACAATTTGCAATAGCTAAAACTCCTTAATAGAATGAGGTAGTTGAAAGAATGAACAAGACAATCTAGAAAATGGCTTGAGCCATTCTCGATGAATTAGGGGTACCGCATAACTTCTAGGGATAATATGTACAAACAAAAGTTAACATTGTCAATAAGGCTCATGTTAGAGTAAACAATGATAAAAATCCTTATGAAATGTGCTACGAAGACCTACTTCTGTAAAGAATTTTAAGGTTTTTGGTAGTAAATGCTTCATCAAAAGGAATGAGGACAACCTCAAAAAATTTGAGCCAAGGGTAGATGAAGGGATCCTACTTGGATATCCTTCTAGGAGCAAAGGTTACAAGTGTTATAATAAGACACTTCATAAGATTTTTGAAAGTATAGATTTGAAAGTTGATGAAAGACCTATTTTCCTAGAAGACGACCATGACACAATGAATCCAATGACTATGAGTTGCCAAAAAATGAGGTCAAATAACATCGGGAAAAGAGGAATGTGAAGAATCATCAGAAGAAACCAACGAAAAATCTCTACAATAAAAGTCTCCATCAATATATGTATAGAAACATAATCTTGAGAGTCAGACTCTTGGAGATAAAAGAAATTAGGGTACAAATTAGAAGAAAGTTCCCAGGCACATGTAATCATGCAACCTAACATTGTTATTTGTGATCAAACATTATGGTTTTACTCAAGCAAGACAAGATGAATACAAGATTGAGGCAGTGAATGAAGAAATGGATCAAATAAAGAAAAATGAAACAGGGGTCCTTGTCTCAAGACCCCATAATAAAAATGTAATAGGAACTAAATGGAAATTCAAAAATAAGTTGAATGAAGATGGACAAGTTGTCACAAAGAAGGCAATAATTTTCTATAAGTTTTATGCTTAGAAAGAAGGAATAAATTTTGAAGAAACACTTGCTGTTCTTGCAAGGATCAAAACCATGAGAATATCCTTAACTTTTGCATGCTATTGTAAATTCAAAGTGTATAAAGTGGATGTTAAGTTAACAGTCTTAATGGTGATCTAGAAGAGGAAGTTTATGTGGAACAACTTGAAGGATTTATATTGAGCAACAACAAAGATTATGTATGTAAACTCAAGAAATATTTGCATGGATTAAAGCTAGCACCAAGGGCATGGTTTTGTATGTTAAACAAATATTTGCAGCAACCAGGTTTTGAGAAAGAAACAATTAATAACAATATTTATGATAAGGATGAAGGTAATAATCTATTGTTAGTTGCAGTATATGTTGATGATTTAATTTTTGGAAGTAATGTTGAATCAACGAGTCAAAGAATTGCAACAACTAGCAACAAGAATTTGAAATGTCTTTTCTTGGAGAACTATCCTTCTTTCTTGGACTACAAGTTCAACAAATAGAGAAAGGATTTTTTCTTTCTCAAAATAAATACCTCAAGGGAATTATAATAACGTTTGGGATGGAATACTATAGACCTATAGGTGCACCCATGGTAATAGGCTACAACCTCAACAATGATGATGAATCCCTATAAGTAAATCAATCTATCTATAGATTCATGATTGGAAGTCTACTCTATCTCCCAACTACAAGACCTAATACAATGCACATAGTTGGATTGGTGGGACACTTTCAATCAAACCCTAAGGAAGCTCATCTCAAGGTATTCAAGAATATATTTAAATATATGCAGGGAACTTTAGAATTTGTTTTATGGTATCCTAAGGGCACAAAATTTACTCTAGAAGTTTAATGCATTGCAACTTCATCATGTTGTATAGAGTTGCTATGGGTGATACCAAATATTAAAAATATTTAAGTAGATTAAAATCAACATGTATTTATTTATGTGATAACAAAAGTGCCATTAATATATCAAAGAATCCTATGATGCACTTCAAGACAAACCACATTCCTATTAAACATCATTTTCTCAGAGAACAAGTATTGGCTCAAATAGTTAGAATATGTTCCTAATAATGAGAAGATTGCAGATATATTTATTTAGCCTCTCCTAAGAGAGCCTTTTGAGTATCCCAAACAAATTTTTGGAATTATATCTTTCTCATCTCTTACATAGCTTTCTTACACAAGAAAGAGGGTAGTTGTCCACATGTAGCATGGATAAATGTATGCCAATAGTTCGACAAAAGACTAGAGCTTTGGGAATTATATCTTTCTCATCTCTTAAATAGTTTTCTTACACAAGAAAGAGGGTAGTTTTCCACATGTAGCATGCATAAATGTATGCCAATAGTTTGACAAAAGACTATAGCATCAGCTCAGGGGGAGCTACAACCTCCACAAATGTAGCATGTATCTCAAGATGCATTTTATGGAGAAGAAACATGCAATCAAACACATTTTCTCATGGCAAATAATTCACATTATGACCCATTCATAGGTAGAATATGAGTTTGCAACTATGGAAGTTTGAAAGCAAACATGGGCTTAGGGGGAGAGCATTATTAAATAACATGGGAAGTAGATTCATTGGTAGAAGTCCAACCCTTGCTCAATAAGCCTCTTTTCCATTTATGTCAAAGGGGGAGAGTGAGAAAACATTGGATCTTTAGAACTAAGGGAAAATCGACAACCAAATAGAGAGAGTCTAGGATCAATGATTAGAAGATGAGGTGGTGTTTCCATAAAAAATAAATGGGGATATTTTTGAGTGGCACGATAGATTGTTGAGTATGTGTTGTTATGATATCAAGTTTCATAGGAGATTGTTGATTTGTGCTTTCATGAATTTTTAAGTGTAAGTTATATAGCTTGATGTCATGGATGGAGTTTCACAATAAATCTTTGAAAGTATTTATTCTTTAATTCCTTAGTCCAAATGTGAATACAAAGTGCACAATTATATAACTCATTCAAAGAACTTTCCAACAATATATGGCACTTTTCTTAAATCCCAAGGAATGAGGATAAAACTTTATTTGAAGTATATTAAGTCAAGCAAGGTTCTAGATAGTCATGGTTCCAGTGTGGGCTCCTCATTGGATTGACACCAAATGATAAAAAAAATCTTAGGAGGGAGTGTGACAACCAATGAATGGTGGGGTGGCAATGCTACTAGTCATAGCCTATGGTCACAAGGGGCTTAGCAGTCAGAACCGAGGCGCTTTTCATATTGTTCGATCTAAATGATGAACAAAAAAAAATAATGGGTGGAAAGAAACAAACCAACACAGGTGGCATCTTGGTGGCCATGATGTGATAAGGTGATGATGTGGCACATTGAGCTGAGGACACATGGTAGGTATATGTGGACTTTTGGGTGGAAATGTGGCCCTTTTATGAGTGATACAAGGAAAAAACGTGGTAGAGAGTGATTTGGAAATGATTTGAATGTGGCATGGGAAATTTTCGATGAGCCACGAGGCAGTGGTAGGATAGTGGGCTCGATTAGTCTTTATGGCATCACGTTGTGTTAGAAAATTATATATTACAAAGCAATGGAACACATAAAATATATTGTAGAAATATAAACACATAAAACAAGAGAGACACATATATACGTGGTTCACCCAATTTGGGCTACGTCCTCAGAGAAACAACCAGTCCTTCTTTTTATATTATCTAAGAAACTGAAGAGATATGACCTACAATAGATCCACTGTAATTCCCTCTTCGTCCACTGTAATTCCCTCTTCGCTCTCACATAATCTCCTCTCTCTTTCTTACTCAAAATACAATTCTACATAAACATAATACAATTCCCTCATATATAGCGAGGGGTTGCCTTCGAGGGAAAAAAGACCTAAATTAAACATAACTTCTACTGTCAAATCTCTGCCTAATGAACGACCCGTATTGACTACGAAATTACAACATTTTACATCTATTTTTAGCTTCGAGGGCGATACCACTGATCCCCCACTAGGGGGGATGGCTCCAAATAATCGCTATCGCTCCCTTTGGACCCCCCTGGCAGCGTAAATTGACGGGCGGCATTGCTGCCACATTATGAACTAGGGTCTAATGCACAATACCTTTGAATAAAGAAGATAATCTGGCTCCACACCCAACATGTTGCATGGGAACATATATTTAAGGAATTTGGAACCCCCCACCACCCCAATTAAAAATTGGAAAGGAAAGGGAGCCTCAAAATAAGATATATGTCGTCAAATTTAATTAGTGTACAAGATTTCTTGGCACACGCTAAAACTATGAGGGTTGTCTAAGACACATATACAACAAATTATGGATCCATCCCCCTACATTAAATCATAGATAGGAAAGGATTCCCTAAGTGGTGTTTACACCATCCATTCCAATAAGATCACTAAGAATATTTTGAAATATTTTGGGTATTTAACCATAGGGAGAACTACACAGGTCAAAACCTTTGCCCTCTTCAAACTTAAGCTCTAAATCTTGGGATGTAATCATATGAAGAAAGGAGCTACAAGTAAAGGGGCTCAAAATGATAAGCCATTATGTGTTGATATAGTCAAAGGAGGATTTCCATGGGTAAAACCATGGATCGATCCCCATGGTAATAAGAGGGATTAAAGTATATATATAACAAAATAACGAAAACATAATTTGTTGATGTAGAGAAGGGGGAGGTGGCCAAGAGATTAGAAGATAGATTGAAGAAGCGAGAGTGAGAAGACAGTATGTATATGGTGGGAACTTTGTGAATGTGTAAAAGAAACAACAAAGATGGTATATTTGAAACAAAGTTGTTTGTTAAGTAACAACAACTATTGATATGAGCACAGGGTAATAAAAAGAAAGTTCAATATGTTTGCATCCAAGTTTTTTATGAAGTAACAAAAATTGCTAATATGAGCATAAGGTAAGACAAATAAAGTGAAATATGTTTGCAACAAAATTTTTTGTTAACTAACAACAACTGTTGATATGAGCACAAGGTAAGACAATAAAGTGCAGTATGTTTGCAACAAAGTTGCTTGTTAAGTAACAACAACTGTTGATATGAGCAGAAGCTAAGACAAAGAAAGTGCAGAAAGAAGAAGAGATTGAATTTTCATAAGCTACTTTCAAACCAAAAATAAGGAGGGAATCAATGTCCCCAGTAGGTGGGTGCCTACTAAATTTTGGGGATTGGTGTTTCCAGTGGGTTGGGAGCCAAAAAAAGAAGGAAGGGCATAATATGCCTTGCAAGTGGGTGCTTGCAAATTTTGTAATTGTAGGTGGGTGCCTACAATAACCATTTAAAGAAAATAAAAACTTCATGGTTTTCTCCCTTTATTGGTTTCCATGTTAAATATCTGGAGTCCTTTTTGTTCATTTAGTTATGTGATGGTTTTATGTTAAATTTATAAATAAATAATAAATAAGTATTTAAGTGAAATTTTTGAATACTAATTCACCTCCTCCAATCCCTTCTTAGTTCCATATTAGATTCATCTCAAGACCTGCAATAACTGATACACTCTTTGATAATGGTTTGCAAGCTAATCTCATTTATGAATAAGTTGGGATTTGAAATTAATCCCCATCCAAAACCATATCCTTTAGGATGGGTAGTTGAAGGTGATAAATTATCAATATCTAAACAATGCAAGCTTAGATTTGCAATCACCTTTAAGTTCATAGATAAGGTAGAATGAGATGTTGTACTACTTGAAATTTGTGGAATTGTTTTGGGAAGTCTTTATTTGTATGATAAGAAAGTTATATTCTATAGGGAGGAGAAAAAAATTCATCTTATAAAGGATGGAATTGAGTATACTGTAAGAGCCCATCATGAGAAGACTAACTTGTCTTTGCTTGTAAATGCCAAAAAAAAATATGGACTTATGATTGTCAAAGATAATGAAGATGGCAAATCCATCACTTCCAAAGGATGTGATCCTAAAAATAAATATGAATTAGTTAAGAATATTTATAACTATCATGAAGTGTTTCAGGAACCACAAGGATTACCTCTTAAGGAGAGAGATACAACATGATATCGAGTTGCAACAAGACACACCTTTTCCTAAATTGGCATGTGTAGGTTATTTTTTCTTGAGAATGAAGAAATAAAGAAGCAGATTTAGGAGTTGCTCGAGAAAGGAATCATCCGATTGAGTACTCCTTTATATGGATCAACCATTTTGTTAGTACCAAAGAATGGAGGTAGATGGATAATTTGTGTGGATTTCTACGCATTGAACAAAATTATGGTGAAGAACTGTTACCTTCTTCCTTGTATGATTATTTGTTGGATCAATTGAAAAATGCAACTTATTTCACTAAGTTAGACTTAAAAAATGGTTATCATAAAAGAAGAATCTTTGAATGCGATATTTGAAAATTGTTTTTAAAACAAATCAAGGCCTATTTGAGTGGTTGATCTTGGTCGATATTGGTGGCCACCCACCTATTCCAATTGGACCCCCAACACTGTCTCTTTCAGTTTTTCAATTTCCTTAATTGTAACACAATTTACTATTTTTGGCAGTTTTTTCGGGCCGTGAACTTCCATAGCCGTTTTGAGGACCTAAATGACGTTTTTTGTTGTTGGAAAAACCAAGAAAACATGATGCATTTACTAGTGTTTTCATTTGAAAGTTGTAGCTGTCTGATATATCTTTCTAATGAGGTATTTTGCGTGTTAAACAAATATCGTATACAAAGTTACGACCTCAAGATTTTGATGTACTAATTTACCCAAACAGGGCCCATAGTTTTGGTGCTTCAATCCCTAGGGTTAGGTTTTTGGATGTTTAGGGTTTTCCATTGTTTCTCAATAATAAATAGGCCTTAGAGCCTCATTGTAACACAATTCAAAGGCATGTATCTGCCACATCTCATCTAAGAGATAAGCTACCATCGACTGAGCTAGTTTATTTCCATTCCGTTTGTAAGTATATTTCAGTATTTGATATTAATGAAATGAAGTATTATTTATGCTGCATCTCTGTATTTATGGTTATATCTATGATTTGCTGTGTTCCTATTTAAATTTAGATTAGTGGTATTAGAGTGGCCTACTCTTTCTTTATTTTTCTTTGCATGTCCCCAATGAGGTCAAGATATAAGGAGTTAGGGCTCGAACTGGTCGAACCTTTGCAATATCAACCTCACAAATCCTGACAGCCTCCCATGGCAGAAGAGAAGAAAGAAGAGGGGGCAGGAGATCCTTTCAAAATATTGCTTGAAGAAGCCCTTGAGTGATAGAGGAACGCAATGATGGACACCTTTGTTGAGATCCTTCAATGGCTACCCAAAGATGATGCATCTTCTTCCAACAGCCACTTTGGAAGTGCCACACCCTTTAAGGTACAAGTTAACTTTGACATCCCCATATTTGAAGGTCAGATAGATGTAGATGCCATGGATAAATGGTTAAATCTACTGGAAGAATATTTTTCTGTTCACGATTTTTCCAACCGAGAAAATATTACTTTTGCACTTCTCAAAGCCACTCCCCACGTCAAGGACTAGTGGGAAACCTACTCTGAGAAGAAGGAAAAAAAGTACACCCTCACTATTTCTAGTTACACCCACTTGGAATCATTCCAAGACACCCTCAAGGAGCAGTACTACCCTATTGGGAACTATGAGGATACATATATAAAGTGGACCATACTACGGTAGGGAAGGGACCAAGACATGCCAAAGTTTACCAATGTTTTTCGTACCCTTCTCATGAAGTTGGGTATCAAGGATTCTGAGTGACATTTGGTACTCAAGTACTATGGTTGTCTACATAGATACATCTAGGATGAGATGGAGTTCCTGAACATCTCTTCGTTCGGAACAACGTACTGATACGCTATCAAGATTAAGAAGAAGTTTAAACAAAAGAAGCGAGACTTTGGATATAAGAATATGAAGCAAGGGAAAGGTGCTTCGAACTGTAGAGCAAAGGACAAAGCCAAGGCAGGGTGACCCAGGAAAACCTGTTGAAGCCGCAAGCAAAGAACAACACCCCGAAGACAAATAAGGACATGGGAAAATGGTTCGAGTTCCATATGATCTCCACTCACAACACAAGTGAGTGTCAAGTCAACTAGTCAGTGGTGGCCACATTGAAGGCTTCCTAATCATACTCATGTTTCTACTCTGAGTCAGAACCTAATAAAGGTATTGACAAAGGGAAGCAGATCATTGACACGGAGTCCAGTGCTACCATGGTGTTGGCTTAGTGGGTCCTAACACAGGTTCATAGTTAGTTTTTCCAAACAAATCCCTACACTACTGGCCCTTTCGGAATCAATCCATGGAGCGCGGATTGAAGTTTGACCTGAAGTAGTATGGGGGGGGGGGTGCTAGAACCAAGTTTCCGCACCCAGCGATGAGCGTGATGTCGTTTTATGCCCTAAATCTGCCTTGACGTAGATTGATAAGCCTTTAAGGCTTATCAATATAAATACCCTTAATCAACTTCTATACCTCTGCGAACATTCACGATTGTCTTTCGCAGACCCTGAATATGTGAATCAACTACTCACATGCATCAAATATTACTCTTAACCTAGTAATTACTTAGATCATCTTAAGTGTTAATAACTTCAACATACAATAAGATAATCTTTGCGTAAACTGTTAGCAATAATTGCGTTCGTGTAACAATATCAATCATGTAAAGTCGCACATTAATACACCATTATTTCATAAACCCATTATAACATAAGACACATTCATATAAACATAAGTAAAAAAACAAAACACAGTAATTGCTGGAATAGTCTCTCTATTAATGCTTTAATTCTGCTTACAAACTCGAGATTTCCCTGTGCACTCAGCTGCAGGGGTCTGCGCACTTAGCTGCGGACTCTACTCTAGGCCTCTGTGCACACAGCTGCAGAGCCTCTCTTCTACTCTGAGACTTCTTCGCTCTTACTCTTACTGACCCATTACATTCGTCTTGATCATCGATATCCCTCTTAGACTCTCTAAGATTATCTTATTTATACAATCCCATGGTTCGTGGATCATGGGTGGATCTTCAAAAGTTGACTCAACTTACATAAAAGAAAGGTAAAACCCTTTACGACACTTTAACTATCTACATGCTCTGTGGCCACAAATTGTGGAGACTTTACATTTTATACAACAAATCTTGGGCTTTTTGCCCTAAAAATTGGGATTTTTCCCAAAATTGACCCTAGGGGACCCTATCCCAACAAGCCCCCAACATAAAGATCGTGACTTGCCCTCAAGTCACTTGACTAGCATGGAGATCTTATTGTGGATACCTCCCAACTTTACTTATGCCACTGCGACTTCAGCCGCGCTCTGCGTGGCTGCCTGTTTGATCTGCTCCACTAGCTATTCTGTTGCTGGTCTTGCACTGTCTTTCTTGAGTTTCTACTGCATGCTCTGCAGGCTCACCAACTTGTCCTAAATGTTGGCAGAAATAATGTAGGCCTCATCTAGCCAAGGCCCCAATCTGGCCTTGAGGACTATCTCTTTCCTTTGCACTGCTTCCACTTGTTCAAGCAACTGCTTCGTCTCCTATAGCTTGGTCAATCGTTGTGCTATAGTGATGGTGCGCACTGTCGCTCTCGCTTCATCATACTTCTACTACAATTGAACGGATTTTGTGTTTAAACTCTGTAGTTTAGGATCTTCCTACAGAGCCATGAATACCTCCATAGATTTCTCGAAGAGCATAGTGCAATCCACCATTGTGACATCCACTGCTGCGACTCCATCCTTCACAACGTTTGCACGTAGTTTTCTAACCTCTGGCGCAGTTGAAGGCTGTGACTTCAACTCTAACTCTGTGATTTTTAGGTTTAGTTCAAACTGAACATTGGCCACTTCTGTTTTAGCATCGTGCACACCTACAAACAACTTCCTAATCTTTTCCTCCAGGATATGCAGTTCAGGTATTGTTTTGCATGCCTTAGTCACCATGGCTGCAAGCTGATTATTCTACGCTTGAAATTTCTTCTATGCCTCCAGTGCTACTGATTTCTCTTTGAACATATGTTCATTGTTTACTCTGTACTCCCTTATCAGGCTCATCAAGCGTTTCTCTTGGGCCTTAACCTCTGCTATCACACCTACTTGCAGTGTGTGAAGAAATTCGCTGTGGAGCGTGGCCAGGTTGAGGCCAATATTCTTCAAAGAGCTGACAATAGCCTTGTTAGTGGCCACCTCCATGCTTAAAGCTCCATTAGGCAGTGCGACTACCCAGAGATCTAATGGTCGAACAATCTCTGTTGCTTGAGTGGTGCCTGGTGCCAAACTGGTTGATGCAGTGCTGCTCTATCCTGCACTTGCCTAGATTCGAGTCGTCTGGATCTGCAACTCACGCAGATCCTTCTAGATGGTGCTCAATTCCTAATTTTTCTACTACTTAAATTGATGTAGCAGTTATGCAGTAGCATCTCGCATGTTGTCTACAATTTCATCCAGGTTGTTATCCATCAAAGTAATCAGATCCAGTGACAACTTGGTGGATTTTGACTTCTTCCGTGGTTCTTCCTTCTTGCTCCCTATACCACTTCACGCGGAAGGGAGTGCTCTTCTCCTGCTGATCACCACCGCCCTATTCTGACTACTCTTCCTCGTCCATTTGGGGTGAAGGTGACTTCTCACTCCACTCGGGGCTACGCTCTTCCTGCTTTGTCTGTTTCTTTGCGGCGCGCTCTGCTTCTATCCGGGCCTTCTCCATGACCTCTTTCCCTATTTTCTCAGCCAACTACTGAACCTTCTATTTAGCTGCATCCTTCTTCATCTTCTCTGTGGACTTTCTAGTCCTTGCGGCTAGATCGAAAGGAGAATACCAATCTTTTGGCTAGTGCTTGATGACCTCTTCAATAGTGTCATCGGTAGCAAGGTAGGGTAGGTCGAACCACTTCTGCACTAGATCCTTCCTCTCTTAGATGTATACATGGTGGAAGTCCACTTTGAACTCCGCGTACCCTGAAAGTTTCTCAAACATGGTTGGTGACAACTGCGACTTCTGGTTGATGGCCATGTGAATGCTTGCCTCCATCAACACCCAAAAGACTTTGCTCTCTGTGACCTGCGCAACCTCTTTCGTGGCCTAGAGAGATGCAAACTTTGTTGCTTCTGGAAGATCTTTCTCCATAGGAGGAAACTGGATGTTCTCCGGCAAATCCCAAGTGACCAACACAATCGAGAGCAACAACCACGTAAAGTGGAAGGTTTTTCTCTTGTCCTATGCTTCTTTGTAGTTCACGAGGAACTCACTACAAAGGTTGCGCACTGTGCTGCCAACGAAACCATTGGTGCTGGCACCTCGTCTGTGTGACATTTTATCATAACCTTGCCAGCCAAAATCTGCGTGGAAACCTTTACCGTGGGGTTAGTAATTCAAGTAATCGAGTACCCGTGCAACTTCTTCACAAGTTTAAACCTGTCCTTCATCTTCTCAGCGAGGTCACGCTCGCACGTCTTTCCGCCAAACACCTTGGCCAGATTCAACCATTAGTGTGGCAATAGCATGATTTGATGGATCAACATATCAGTGATGGGGATCAGTGTGTTCAGCCACAAGCACCCGTCATGCAACAGGTACAACAACTACTTAATGATGACCAGGTTTATATTTGAGCAATGGTAGTGGGGTACCCATAATAGGTTCAACAAACCTGACTTGTTTACTCCGTGAATCCATTCGACAGGATCCAGTGAGGTGACACCAGACTCTTTGTAGAAGACCCTCTTCATGTAGGTGTCTGTAGCCATGTGGGGGAACCGCTCGTGGTCCACCAAATCCCAATCTTCTAGCTTCAAGTGTGGGATCTGTGCCTAGTGCGAACCTTCAAAGGTTATGTTCTCTGGTAATAGGGGTGTGTTGAGGAGGAATTGACCTGCATTTGGGTCCTTCGAGACCTTCACTTTACCCTTGCGCGAAGGGATATACTCCGACAACTTAAATATAGGGTCCATCCCCTCAATGTCTATATCTTTCGTGTCCTCATCAACCTCCAGATCCACCACTTTTCCCTTCTCTTTCACACTTATCTTTTCTTTCCTCTAAGCCTATGTGGCAGAATGCTTCCTCGGTGACTCGTGCACTAGCATTGGCTTCTTTTGTTTATCTTTCTTCAGCTTGGGGACCTCTCTCACCGGCGTAGGCTTTGACCTAGGTGACCTCGATGTTGTAGGCATTGCTGTTGGAACCTCCACACTCATAACTTCTAGAACTTCTCCCTCAGAAGGGACATCTCCACCAGTACTCATGGTTTCCACGGGGATTGGTCCTAGCATATTTTCCAGGATGAATGTTTGATTTGACTCTAATAACTTGGAAAATGCAGGGCTTGTGGCTAAATCCTCCCAATATGAGCGATTCATAGGAAATTAATAGCACAACACAAAAATGCTAAAAATGCAAAGTGTTTTTCGCTGAAGCCACACATAATTTATAGGTGAATTTGAATTCAAATTCAACTTTTCCCCCCAAAACCCGTCCATAAATTCTAGATTGGCGATATATTTCCAAAGATTTCGCTCTTAAATTCAACTTTAAATGCCTTAAATGCCCCCCCACTCCTCTTAACTGTTTCCTGACAGTCAAATCATGAATAGTGACTGTAACAGTTACTTTCTAGCTGTGTTGCATGGTCTCTCCCCATATAACGCAACTCCCTTTGCGCTTCTTCTGGTATTGTGACACCAACTTGTTTCACGCAGAACCTTGGTCGCGCAGCTCTACAAACTAGGCAATGTAGTTTATAGTCCCATGCCTCCTTGCAGCTACCTAGAGTGCTAATGCTATGCTACCATCATGTAGTCATTGGGTTAGATCCCCGGTGTATGGATTCAATCAACTTCTGTTTACCTTTCCCGGAAGTGGATCTCGATTCAACTTCACAAGCTGAACTGCTCCACCATCTGTAATCTCTTTGATAACATATGGTCCCAGCTAGTGCATCTGAAATTTTCCTAGAAAATTATCAAACTTACTGTCATATAATAAAACTAAATCATTTACCTTGAAGGTGAGCAGTTTGATGTGCCGATCATGCCAAGCGTTTTCATGTTCCTTCTGAACCTGCTGATGGAATCCAGCCAAAAATCTATCTTCCTCGAGCTATGTTAGCTATGCGAGCCTCTCTTCTAAGGCTCCACGGTCTGTCATTCCTATGAAAGCTGCTATGCATAGACTAGGCATGATATACTCCATAGGCATCACAACCTCTACACCATAGACTAGCCTAAAAGGTGTCTAACCAGTAAGATTTTTATAGGTGGTTCTATAAGACCATAACACTACTGGTATGTGCACATCCCAATCATTCCTCTGTGCATTGAAAACCTTTGTCAGTGCATTTTCCAATATCTTATTAAATGCCTCAATCGTCCCATTGGCCTGAGGATGATATGGCATACTCTTCTAGTTATAAACCTAGAACTCCTTTGTCAGCGTGCTGATTGTTTCACTAAGGAAGTGCGTACACATATTCAAACAAAAATTTTACTGCTATTGCCCCTGTACAGTCCTTTACAGGTTGTTCCTTCACCCATCTAGTCAAATATTCGGTTGCGGTGATGATATACCACGCACCTATCTTCTTGCCCGGAGGCTGAATTGGCCCTACAAAATCAATTGCCCACTTCTCAAATGGTTGCAATGACACTTGTGGATTCAGAGGCAGCTCATCCCTTCGTGATGGCCTGCTTTTCCTTTGACATGCATCGCATGCCCTACAATATGCTTTGGAATCCTTATGCAATGTTGGCCACCACAACCCAATGTGTAAAATCTTCTGGGCTGTGGCTTTCCCTGCATAGTGACCTCTCCCAGCTTCTCCATGAGCTTCAACAAGGATACAATTTCATTCAAAATTAGGTACATAACGTCACAATATTTCATTCAATCCCATCTTATACAAATTCCATGCAATAAATGAAAAGTCTACCATGCGCACCACAAATTCCTTCTTCTGTTGACTTGTGTATCCTTCTGGCGCCATTCTTGTAGTCAGCAAGTGGATAATGTCTGTAAAGTGATTATCTTCTATGTGCACCACAAAGAGCTGCGTGTCAGGTAGCCCTTCCTCCAAATTGGTAGGCTCCTCTCCTATTTCAATGTGCGATAGATGATCTGGCCCTACATTCAACCTTCATGGCTTCACAATTACCTCGAAATCATACTCCTGAAACAATAGTAGCCACCAACATATTCCCCTCTGACATAGGCTTGTTGACTAGGTACTTTAATGTATAATGATCTGTATACATCTTAAAGTGTCCACCTAGTAGGTAATGTCTGAACTTCTGGAGCGTGTATACCATAGCCAACCCTTCGTGCCCTGTCATCGAGTAATTCTTTTCAGCCTTAAACAACTTCTTGCTCACAAACACTATAGGGTGATCCAGCTCTCCTTCATGAGCCTTTGTCAGCACTGCTCCTAGTGCAATACACGATGCATCCATGTGTACATGAAATTCCTTCTTCCAATCTAGGAAGACTAGGATCAGCGTGGTGACCATCTTCTCCTTTAACACATCTAGACTCCGCTGACATTCTTCATCCCAACAGAATGTAACATCCTTTTTCAGTAGCTTTTCCATAGGCACGGTAATCTGAGCATAACTTTTGATGAACTTTCGATAGTAACCTGTATGACCCAATGCTTCACGCAGCTGTTTAACACTCCTTAGCGCCTCCAAATTAATGATAACCATGATCTTAGTAGGGTTCACCATTAATCCTTGTCTTCATATGACATGACCCAACAAGATTCTAAAAGGGACGCAAAATAAGCACTTCTTCAAGTTTAGTGTGATCTGATACCTCCGGCACGTATCTAGCATCAAGCACAAACTAGCTACATGGAATTTTACCAGTCCAAACACTGTCCAATCATCAAAATATACCTCCAAGAACTTGTGAATGAAATCTTTGAACGCCGCAATGACTATGCGCAATCAGATTGCTAGCGCATTCTTAAGTCCAAAAGGCATTACCATATATTGAAAGCATCCCCACTGAGTGGCAAAAGTAGTCTTACTCCTGTCTTATGGCATGATCTTTATCTGATGGTATCTAGAGAACCCATCAATGAATGAATAGGCCTCCTGCCCACCAACATTATCCAATACTTTGTCTGTGAACGGAGTTGGAAAAGGATCATGGATACAAGCATTGTTGAGCTTCCTGAGATCTACACAAATCCTTATTTCATCCTTCTGCTTCTTTTCTTGAACTACCATTGGACTCACTCAATCAGATTCCTCCACTGTTTTAATAATACCCGCTGCAAGCATCTTATCCAACTCCAAGTGGACCTTTTCCTTGTATTTGGGATTAAGGCGATAGGGCCTTTGTGTAATAGGCTTCACATTTGGTTTCAAAGTTATTTTAATCACTCCCAAATCACCTATGATTCCTTTTAATTTTGAAAACTCTTTGGGAAACAAATCTTGATATTCGTAGAGAAAATCAGCGACCTTGTCCACTGTAGCATCATCCCAGTAGTCCCCTATCTTTGTAAACTTTGGTTCCGCCTCTGTTCCAATTTTCACTTGTCTAGCTTTCAGTGGCGTGGTGATATTTGGATTCTCTATTTGTGGCCCCTCAACTTCGTGGTGGCCTTCTTCCTTTGGGATGTTAATGTTTCTTAGATCCTCATCTTCTTCTTCAACAGTCACATTATAGCATTCCAGCACATGGCACTGTTGGGTGCTACAATCTAGTTGAATCAAATCTAAAGGATCTTGCAGTATTTTGAAGATCGTTGCCTTGACCTCCTGCAATGCGAACCCATCTTCAAAGCTGAATGTCATCAAGAATCCCTGTCTCAAAATGTCCCACTCTTTAGTGTCATGGTGGAGCTCTGTTTCCAGGTACCAATTCATGGGTATTAAGTCCAAAGTGTGGCAGAATAAATGTACCCACTTAGGTTGCGGCTTCGTCCCATAAACGTCAATCCATTTTGCTAAATGATCACATGGATAATTCCTTCCATCATATTTCTATGTTAGCCAGACCTTTGGTTCACCAAACTGCAATCTCATCATTTTTCTGTACTCGTGCCACCCATCAAAACTGTCTTTATGCATACTCCACCATCTTGTGGGTGTAGTGCACACTGCAAAATCTAGTGCTTGGAAGCGATGCTTCTTAGGCACCTCCCTTTCAAATGCATCCAAAAATTTATCTACATGAGTTAGACCATCATAATAAGGCAAAATTATTACCTCCGATGATACATAATGCAACGATTTAGTCATCATATTACAACGCAACGTACATACTTCATGCAACCTATTCTGCCAGTGTTCTAATTACTCATTTGAATCTGATGTACAAGAACTTTCACAGTCCCATGCGATGTGTCCATCAACTGTCTGATTAACCCAATCTTGATCTTGCACTATTACCTTATAGATTTGGTCCAAATCATCATCCCTTTCTTCATAATCGTAGACCGGTTCAGTATAGAGTGGTCCTTCTACAGGGTCCAAAGTTACTACTACGCGAAGTGATTTACTCTCAAACAACATTGTGCTCTTCTTCAGATTGATTACCCCTTTCATTTCGATAGCCCAATCAATCCCTAAGAGTGTGGGGTATGGATTGTTGCCATCCACAATCTCTATCACTTCAAAATAAGCCAATGGACTTGTGCCTTCAATATCTACTGTCACTCCTCGTGATCTTCCCATGGGGATAACCTTTTGTTGATTATCCATCTGCAATTGGATTAGAGACCACTGCAATGCATGTCTCCCCATTTTTTCCCATGTATGTTTAGGCAATATGTTCGTGTCTGACCCAAGATCCAAAATAACTTGATCCATTTCATACTCTCCTATTTGCGGCGTGAGCCTCATCTCATGCCCTATTCTTTCCTTATGCTTACCAATTTTTCTGAGTACGCGAGGCTCTTCAGGAGCATTTTATTTACCAGCACACTTATTTATTAGTTCCTGTAACCCTTTCATAGCCTTGCTATTACGTAGCAGCTTCATACAGGTCTCCAAGAAGGTAGTAAGCATAGAGAGGTCAACTTCTTTAGACAACTTGTTTTGACTTCTTGAGGTAGAAGCCTCAACGAAGCTTTTCTTCACTTCCATGAATGTTTCTTTCACATGCTCCAAGTCAAACCCAACCTCTTTTTCTAGATCCTTGTAGACCCAGTCAATTTCTTCATGTTGCTTTCCTTTATCTTTTCCAGTCGTCATTTTGCTTCGTAACATGATATTTACATTGGGATCCTCTTTGCGGAGTTTTCCCCTCATCATCTGTAGGTTCTGGGTAGGCTGCCGAGGTTGTGCCATATTCTCCTACATCTTAGCTATTAATACAGGGCAGTCTTCTATCACGTGGTCAAACTGAATACAGTATCAGCATGACAGACGCGTCGTGCTCATACATTCCCATGTGTAGTGTCATGGTACTCCACAATTGTAGAAAATAACTTGTCCTCGACCCCTTGTAGGTCCTCCTCCTCCTCGGTCTCATCCGCGCCCCTGATATCCTCCGTGCGCTCCCCCAATGCCTTGATTCAGAGGTTGAGTTTCTGTCTGCATTCGATACGAGGACGTTCTTTCCATCACTAGCTCATAGCTACGATAGTTACGCTCATCATGACCCATCGATTTACAGAACTTGGAGAAGAGCTATTGCATTGTTTGCACAAATTTCTGCATCAAGTGACAATTTTCTGTTACATGTTTTCCAACTACTTGATAGATAGCACACCACAGCGCGGGCCCTGTACTTGGCCCTGCTTGAGCTTCCAGCCTCAGAAGCATTGGCCCTCCTCCTGCAACATAATTTGCAAAGACAGGGTAGTGATCTTTATCATGCCCCTGTCTTTTACACTTTAGGCACCAAACTTCTTCGCACACCTCTGGCTGAGCCACTCTATCTTTCTTCAAGCTTTGGAAATCTAGGCAAATATTCTGCAACTCCAAGTGAATCTACTGAACTACAAAAGAAGCATCTTGAATCAGTGTCTCATGCAATCTCATCAAAATTTTTAGGGCTTCCACTTGGGTCACAATATTTTGTTGCGATAAGGCAACCCTTAGCTGAGGCAGAAGCAAGGCTACAAACCATTCACAGTGCTGCCCATCGGTGAGATTCATGTTAGCTTCGCAGATCTGGAACTTCAGTCTCTGATCCAACTCCCCGGGTGTTTCACCCAGCCTCATCATGATTTCCTTGAATCCAAATACTGATTGCGATTCAGACTTGGGCCTATTGAATTCCTTATTCAGTGCGGTCTGAGTGTCTGCTAAAGAAGCCATCAGGTTATCAGTGCAATACTTAATATACCACGTTAGTGCGCGATACTGTAGAGAAGTAACCAACTGTGCTTTCTTCATATGATCATCTGTAATATTCTGGGCTGTTCACATGGCCTTCACAATGAACCAAAACTGGCTTGGGTCCTCATTTCCCAAGCCCTTGAAAATGGGAAACTTCATCATATTCGACATATTGAATGGTGGCAGAGGTGGTGGTAGTCTGGGCGAAGGTGTATGCTATGGAGGTGAAGGCGGAGGTGGTTTGGAGGGATAAGGTATTCGTGGGAACCCTTGTCTTATTAAATGGACAACGCTCTGTGGAGAAGCTTGTGCTGCTCCCTCGTCGTCACTTAGAGGAGGCTCAATCAATGGGCTATATTCAGGGCCTGTTCTCCCTCTATCCTTGAAGCACTTTCCACTTCGTGTAGCTCCAAACATCAAGGTAACGACATAACCCACTTTTCACACAAGAGAATCTTAATCCAAATATTCAAAAATCTTAAATACTTACCTCGTGCCCCTTGAAGAAGCATCGCTTCGCTTTGATGTAACTAACCGAGGTGTTGACCGCGAATTCTGTCACAAATCCTCCTATGATGGATGAAGCCAGTGATCGACAATGCACATGATCTTATATTTAGAGGCTTCCAATCTCTGCACTAGCTCCTTGGTCCACACTGTTGGACTGTCAAGCCTCCACCTTCCCTGGCGGTTTGCCAATTTAGTGATCCACTCGTATAGCTCGATTAGGAAGGAACAAAAGAAAATTTCGTGTACCTCTGTGTACAGATACCTATCCAACCATTGTTCTTTTGTCAAGCACAGATTTCTATTTTCTTGCGCCGAGAATTCGTGGACCTTTCTATCCAACCACTCCTCAATTTCTTTCTTTGTTGTATTCCAATGGTGCGACATCACACATCTCTTTTATGTTGATCCTAGTCCCGATAACAGAACCATTTGTTGGCTTAGTGGGTCCTGACCCAGGTTCAGAGTTAGTTTTACCAAACAAATCCCTACACTACTGGACCTTTCGGCATCAATCCGTGGAGCGCAGACTGATGTCTCATTCGAAGCACTATGGGGGGGTGTAGGAACCATGTTTTCACACCCAGAGATGAGCGTGATGTTGTTTTATGCCCTAAATTTGCCTTCACCTAAATCAATAAGACTTTAGGGCTTATCGATATAGCTACACTTAATAAGCTTCTATACCTTTGCGAACGTTCATGACTGTCTTTCGCGGACCCTGAATATGTGAATCAACTACTTACACACATCAAAGATTACTCTTAACCAAATAATTACTCAGATCAACTTAAGTGTTAATAACTTCCGCATACAATAAGATAATCTTCGCAGAAACAATTAACAACAAATGCGTTCATGTAACAATATCAATCATGTAAAGTCGCACATTGATACACCATTATTTCATAAAACCATTATAACATAAGGCACATTCATATAAACATAAATAAATAGACAAAACACAGGAATTTATGGAATAATCTCTTTATTAATGCTTTAGTTCTACTTACAGACTTGAGACTTCCTTGTGCACTCAGCTGCAGGGGTCCGCACACTTAGCTGCGACTCTACTCTAGGCCTCTGCTCACACAGCTGCAAAGCCTCTCTTCTACTCTAATACTTCTTCGCTCTTACTCTTACTAATCGATTACATTCATCTTCATCATCGATATCCATCTTAGACTCTCTAAGATTCTCCTATTTATACAATCCCATGGTCCAGGGACCATGGGTGGATCTTCAAAAGTTGACTCAACTTACATAAAAGAAGGGTAAAAACCTTTATGACACTTTAACTATCTATGCGCTTCACGACCACAACTTGTGGAGAATTTACAATTTATACAACAAAACTTGGGCTTTCTACCCCAAATCTTGGGATTTTATCCAAATTTGACCCTAGGGGACCCTATCCCAACACGTGGGCACCACCAATATCCAAAAGAGCGAGCCTGAAGATCTAGAGGAGGGGGAACACTTCTTCCCCTCATAGATGTGGGTGAAGGGTTCTCTGCTGCAGTTCGTTGTTGACAACGAGAGACAAAAGAACCTCATTTCAATAGAGGTTGTGAAGTAGCTGGGTCTACTGACTATAACACATCCGCAACTGTAAACCATTGGGTGGCTTCACCAAATATGAGATCTCCACATCAACCAGCAGTGCTGCCTTCCCTACAACATCAAGCCCTTCACGGATGAGGTACTGTGTGATGTTGCTCCTATTGAAGTTTGTGATGTATTATTAGGATAACCATACACGTGGAAGCACCATGTTGTATATGATTCTAGACCTTGCTATGTGATTATTATTTTGGGCAATAAGTGGTACAAGATACTAGATGTAGCCCCGCCTACCACCATCTCTTTGATCTCTGCAAAGAAATGTAGTAAGATCATTTCACAAACCATGACATTTGTTTTCCTTTTGATTCGCCCTCAAGGCAAGAAGAATATTGTGACCACAACTTCCAAACAGGGCTCCTCTTCACAACAATAGCATATGGATAAGGTTGTGGAAGAGTAAAAGGACATTTTCGGCTCGCTTACAGGGGTACCTATGCACTGTTAGGTCAATCTCTCCATCAATCTAACCCCAGGCGTGCCACTAGATAGTGGAATGATCTATTGAAGCTTTGTTATGGAGAACGATGAGATTAAGAGGAAGATTCAGGAGCTGTTACACAAAGGGAACATCAAGCCAAGGTCATCACCCTATGGGAGCCTGATTGTATTGGTACAGAAGAAGGATGGGACCTGAAGATTTTATATTGACTATAGAGCATTGAACAAGATCAATGTTGGGACTAGTTACCTAATCCTACAGATTGATGACCTTCAGGACCACCTCAAGGGGGCCAAGTATTTCAACAAGATTGACTAGAAGTCTGGTTATCACCAGGTGCCTATCAAACCCTCCGATGTTGGAAGACTGCCTTCAAATCCAAGGATTTCCTTTTTGAATGGGTGGTCATGCCTCTCGGGTTGACGAATGCCCCCACAACCTTCACGAGGTTGATGTAGGACATCTTGCACCCTTTACTAATTCATTCATGGTGGTGTATTTAAATGGCATCTTGATCTTCATCCAGAGTTGGGAAGAGCACCTCCATCATATTTGACAGGTCCTCCAAACCATGCGACAACACAAGTTTTGTGCCAATATGGAGAAATGCACTTTTGGCATGACCTAGGTTCAAGATCTGGGGTACATCATTGATGAGTAGGGTGTGCATGTGGACCCAACCAAGATACAAGTCATTCGGGATTGGCTAGCCTCAACCACTCTAATTGAGCTTCGTAGCTTTCTGGGCCTTTCCAATTTCTACCGTAGGTTCTTATTATTGTTCTCTCATATCACTTGGCCTTTAAGTCAAGTCACCAAGGCAAGAGTGAAAACAAAGCTCTTTTGGTCCGAAACCCAATAGAAGGCATTTGCTGAGTTGAAGCAGCACCTCTGCTCTACATCAGTGATCACATTACTAGACTTGAAACAACCATTTGAGATTGAGACATATGCCTCTGTCTATGCTATTGGTGTAGTTCTTACTTAGAAGGGGCATCTAGTGGCTTATCATAATGAGACACTTTCAGACACAGTCCGAAATTATCCCACCTATGAAAAATAAATGTATTCCATTATTCAGGCCTATCATCAATGGAAGCATTACAATGTGGGGAAGGAAACAATGATCCACACAAACCACTGACCCCTGTAGTTCATACAGACACAAGGGAAGTTCCAGAATGATCACCACCTGAAATGGCCCACATACCTGCAACAATTCCATCCGAGCATTAAGTACAAGAAGGGAAGCACCAATAATGTTGCATACTTCCTCAGTCAACCACCAATCATTTGATCATCGTGCTTGACTCTTGTGGACAAGATACTTCAGGGTGGCCGCATATTTACAAGATAGATATAGAATTCAGCAGCACATACTAGACACTCCTGGAAGGTAAGTAAGTTCTAAATTTTCACCTCTAGGATGCATTGTTATGCCACCTGGGACACATTTGTGTTCCTTTAAGAGAGTGTGCCAAGATGAGTTGGGAGGCCCACTACAGTCAGGTCATTGGAGATTTTAGAGTAGAGAAAACAATGGTAGTACTACAAAATTATTTTTATTGGCCGAACATTCGTCAGGATGTTGGGAGGTACATTAAATCCTGCACTGCCTACACCATTGCCAAACCAACCATCAAGAGGCAAGGCCTATATACTCCTCTACCTACTCCTAGTCGAACTTGGGAATATATCTCTGTGGATTAAATGTCGGGTCTTCCTTCTACTAAGCATGAAAATGACTATGTTTTCGTGGTCATCGACAAATTCTTTAAGATGGCCATTAGGGCAGCCTGCAAGAAGAGTTTCACAACAGAGGCCACACCTTTTGCAACTACTCAGGTAGATTCAACTCACGTTCAGTCCAAAGATGACAGGGCTAACAACTTCAATGAGCGCATTCAACACATCCACCAGTAGGTCCATTATATATTGGACAAAGCCAACGCTAAGTATGAGAAACACCATGATCAACGTCGAGTTTCACTCAAGTTTTGATGTGGGCGACAAAGTTTGGATACATTTGGAGAAGGAACGCCTTGTTGGACCCCACCACAAGCTTCACCCACTCTAATATGGGCCTTAAACCATTACCAAGGCTATGGGAGATAATGATTTTGAGATAAAAATTACCCCATTCCTTGGCCTGCACCTAGTGTTAAATGTGGACCACCTTTGACCATACTTCCCCCCATTATTGTACATATCAGACATTGCAGAACAACTCACACCAATAGAGTTAAATCCATACTGAATGTAACAAGCCACAACTAAATATCCAACTATATTGGGTTGTCAAATATGGCCAACATTTGCACCAAGGCAAGTGGCTCACTAGGGACCAAGTTAAACATATGTTTCCCCATCTCGTGGAGGCATTCAATGCATTGGGGACCATTTATTCCTAAGGGGGGAGGACTAATCTAGGTGGATATTGGTGGCAACCTACCTATTCTACTTGTACACAGAATGCTATCTCTTGCAGTTTTTAAGTTTCCTTAATTGTAGCACAATTTACAATTTTGGCAGTTTTTCAGGTCTTGAACTCTCGGAGCCATTTTGAGGCCCTCAACGAAGTTTTTTTTTGGAAAAAACAAGAAAACATGTGTCATTAATTGATTTTTGCATTAAAAATTTGTATTCCTCAGATAGATCTTTCTAACGAGGTATTGTGCGCATCAAACAAAGATCGTATGCCAAAGTTACAACCTCGAGAAGTTGATGTACCAATTTACCCAAATGGGGCCCATAGTTTTGGCGCTTCATCTGCTAAGGCTAGGTTTTTGGATATTTAGGATTTTCTATTATTTCTCAATAATAAATATGCCTTAGAGCCTCATTGTAACACAATTAAGAGGCATGTAGCTTCCACATCTCTTCTCAGGGATAAGCTACCATCACTTGAGCTAGTTTATTTCCATTATGCTTGTAAGCATATTTCAGTGTTTGTTATTAATGAAATGACGTGTTATTTCTGCTGCATCTTTGTATTTATGGTTATATCAGTGATTTTTTGTGTTTTAGTTTATGTTCAGATTAGTGGTCCATTATGTCATTTGGATTTATAACACTCTTTCCATTTTCATGCAAGTTATGAATGATGCATTTAGGAAATCCACAGATGATTTTGTAATAGTTTACTTAGATAATATACTAATTTAATTTAGTGAAAGTTGGGAATATCACATAAATCATGTTAGTAATGCCTTATATATTTTGAAAAAGGATAAATTATGCCTAAATATGTCAAAATGTGAATTTGAGAAAACATCTTTAGCATTTTTGGCCTATATTGTAAAGGGCGATAAACTCAAAAATGACCCCTCTAAAGTTTTATGAAGTTGTCCAAGTCTAATAACATAATAAAAGTTAGGAGCTTCCAAGGGATAGTTTAATATTGGAGGAAGTTCATTGCTAAATTTTGTTTTATTTCATCTCCTTTACATGCTTTGACAAGTAATACACATGTCTTTTAATGGGGAGGTAAACAACAAAAATCCTTTGAGACTTTGAAAGTGAAGAGCAACACAGCCTTAGTTCTAGAATTACTAGATTTAAAACAACAATTTCAAATTGAAATCAACACAAGTGATTACACCATGGGAACAATGTTAATACAAAGAAGGAAACCAATTTGTTACCATTATGAGACCTCCACTAATGCAGTAATAAATTATCTTACTTATGAAAAAGAATTATATGCTTTGGTACATAAAAATGAAAACATTATTTAATTGACAGAGAGATGATAATCCATATAAATCATAATCCTTTGCAATATCTTTAAACACCAACCAAGATACAAAAATCATGTCATTTTTGATGGATGGCAATCTTGTAGAAATTTAATTTGGTTAGTAGGTATAAGAAAGTGTTGTAGCGGCTACAACCACCCTACAAAGTTTTGGCTCACATGCAAATTTCAGAGCCTACCTTAGATCCTATGATTGATTGTCCTTGGTCGCTTGTTGGTAATCTGATGATTTCAAGCTCCCCCTCCTTGATATAAGAGTTTTCTGTGTTCTTATCTTCATGCAGCATGTGCCATATTTGGGCATAGGGGTTGTTGTTTATCATGCAAAGGGAATGTTGTCTTGCTTCAAGGGAATTGTGTGCGTATGAGTGGTTGTTATCACATGGACATATTTCACACTCACCTCAGGCACTCATGTCACGAATGTTGTTACATCAAGAAAAGTATGTACTATGTATTCTGGATGGTCTAGGTTGTGTCACTTAGTGTCCGTGTGCGATCACAGTCGAGTCCTATCAATGTTTTCATATGTTTCACTGATCTCACACTTAGACATTTTCCCAAGCAACCTAGCCTCATCAGCTTCCCGGAACTATGCACTTTGTTTCTGCAACCATAAAGCTTCCTCCCTTACCTGATGAAACCCTGTAGTGCGCAGAGACACCAACATCCCTTGCCTACTGAAACCCCGCAGCCCACAAAGGCCCCAACCAGCACTGCTCTCCAGATATGCGGAGAGCAGTCCAGCTACACTGCACTCATAAATTGCACAAAGGTTTCCTCCTGGGACCCCTGTCCCGTAGTAGTGCCTTGAGCCTCGAAATTGTGCAGCGTTGTCCAAGTTGTCTTGTTTGTCTTGGATGTAAAAACTGCGTAGATGGGCCTCCCAGGGCCTCATTCTAGCAGTAGTCACTGTTTGCTAAAATCACACAAGTCTACCTCTCAGTGACTATAGGAAAAGGTGACATGCTGAAATCACTTCCAAGGAGTTGAGGAGAAGGACCAAGGAACCAGGTAATGGAAAATATCAGGACCGCATGCGAACTTCGCTAGATGCATGATTATCTTGAGGATGAGTATGGTAAGTAAAGAACATCTTCCAAAGTAAGCCTCTTAGTTGAGTTTGTAGGACTGCTTGTCATTGTCATCTCATCCTCTCCTCAGTAACATGGATGTGTGCAATCGCGAAAAGTCATCTCATGTGTCTCTTCTACATGTCTTGCTTCTTTTCACTTGTTCGACCAATTGTCACCTTCTGCATGTTGATTTATATGTCATGCTTGCGACCTCATCTTGGTGATGTTGAAGGTTGTGTTCACGATGTACACATATATCACACTCACACATCATGTTGTATGCACTGTTGTGCAAGCGTTGTCGTGGTCATTCAACGATCCATCATAAGCATCGCCCTTACGACTCACACAGTCGGTCAGTCATATTGAGCATATGTTGTCTTGATTTTTTGAGGCATCTTGTCATGAAGTTATGTTGAGTGTGTGTTCGCAATGTTCACGTATGCACAAATTCAATCGCTCACACACTTAGTCATTTTGATGAAGTTCTAACGATCGGATCACCCTCTAACAATCAAAACTTGACCTTGCAATCGACTTGACCGACTGTCACCCAGAACAATGCAAAAGTGTCTAACAAGCCATTTCAATCTGCATTGACTACAAGCTGATCATCTAGCTCTCCTGCTAGTCAACTAGAGAGTTTGACCAGGTATTCACCCTAGGACTCACTCCCCTAAAAAATTACGTAGAAGCTGTAGAACTTGCTCGCTTCACTAACTAAGAAAACTGCGCAGACAGGCTGGACAGACACTGAATGTCTGCCCCTATCTCCCCTCCAAGATTGTGCAGTTTTTCTAGCTAGTCACCAGTAAGCCGACCAAATTCTCACCCAGAAAAATACATAGATTTATGAGTAAGCCCCTCAGTAGCCCAATATCCTACTCGGCTCAGAAAATTTGCGGAGGTGGTTAATGGGTTAGCCTCCCAGCAATTGCACAATTTTTTTCTCCAACAAACCCCATAGCCCACTGCCAGCTCCCTCGAGGAATTACACATTTTTTGCTGCCAATCCATCCCGCAGCCCTCTGCCAACTCCCTCTAGGAATTGCGCAGATTTTTCTACCAAGCCATCCCATAGCCCACTACCAGCTCGCTCCAGGAATTGCTCAATTTTTGCTACCAAGGCCCTTTGCTGCACAATTTGCTTCACCCCAGAAATTGCACAGATTTGCCCCCTAGTCAAGCCAGATCTTGTGGATAGTCACTGCTGATCCAGATTGTCCATCTCAGTCTCCTAGTGACCTCTGCGCAATTTTCACTAGTAGTTCTTGGAGCTCGCATCCCAGCTCGAAGCTCGCCTCACTTAGTTTTGTAGCCTTGTCCTCTCTCCCGATCACCTGCATACAAATGCAAACGATCATGCATCATGATAGACTAGGAGGTTTATTGATTTGATGTCATCTCATCATGAGTGATTGCATATATAGGTACATGAACAAACATGACGTAATGACAAATGGGATGAACAAGGAGAGTATGTGCAAAGAGATAAATTTGCGAACATATGAAACTCGTGAATGGACAAAACACGTGAAAAAACAGTTTAGCGAATGAACAAAAAATGCAAAGAGACAGTTTCACGAATAGAGGAAACTTGCAAACGAATGAAACATGCGAAAACAAAGTTTCGCAAATGGACGATCGATGAAACATGTGAGGACATATTTTCGCGGACAGGCAAACATGTCAAGCATGCCATAATACAAACAAAGGAGAAATGTGCACATGCAACATCAAGAGAGCCCAATGACCATCGAGGAATCTACACACCTTGCCATGTGGAGGTGAAGATGCGATACACCAAGAAGACATCCATCACTCAACAACATTGCAATTCGACATGCACACGAGCAGCAACATGAATGCACCAACACTGTCATGTCGAGTCATGTCATGAGTTATGTTGGCCACATCACTACTATGGGCCATACTTTTGTCAATGAATGTAATGTAAAGTGGAATTCCAAGAGACCCTCTCGTAATCTGAAAAGTCATGAAATTCAAACAATCATGAGGGAATTAAAACACTCACAAGGGCTAGTTTTAGCCTTGGCTATAAATACCCCCTCATTTGTACATGCAAAGGACTTTTCACCTTCACAACTCCCACATAGCCTTGAGAGTCTGTAATATTTTCTTTGATGACAGAGCAGTGGCTCCAACGCCCCACCCACGGGGTTAGTGATGTAATGGTGTACCGAAGTGTCATGGAACTTTCGCTTAATTTAGAAGCCTAATCACGAGTCAACATGTTTTCTCACATGCGTTGTAACTGTTTGTAAGAATTAATTTTGAACACTTGTAATACATGTTGCTTTAACCCATGTTCAACAATTGAACTCATTCAACTATTCTAATACATATATTTATGAAAATATGTTGTATAAGTTATTAATTTTACAACTCGCGCAGACTGCCCACTGAGTGTTGTACGTACTATCTTCCTTTGTGTGTTGTGACTGCCGCATCCATGTGGATTACTCTTCAGGAAGCTGTGCATGTCTTGTTGTGTTGTGTGTCTTCGATAGAGTTGGGACTTCCTCCCATCCAACTTGAGAATCACTCCCACCCTCTCTCTCTGCTTTGAAAGAACCTCGACACAAGTAACACTAATATTCACCAGGCACGTGAACTTTGCTGTTCAAAGACGAAGTAGACCACTCTCACGTGTTGACAAGCAAGAGATAAGGCATATCTTTAAGATAATAGCAACTGAGCCATCATAGCAGATGAGACTCCTACACCAAATGGTGTGAGGTCTAGTTGGGACTTCATACCGGGGAGATCCCTTGATGTTGGCAGGTCCAACACTGTCAAAATTTTGGTGCTAGAAGGAGGGCTTGAACCTCCACATATCTGTCATGGATATCATTAAACTCACCACTCCCTGATGTTTCTCTTATGCCAAACATCTTGACATCACAAGGGATTTTTTTGATCTCTTGTCAGAATTCACGTATGATGGTGAAGGCGAAGTGGCCTGGTCTGAGTACTTACAAGAATTCTATGAATTTATTGATGAGGTAGATCACTTCTCTGATGAGGAGGCCAGTTTCTTTCTTTCACGCACACTTCGCGAATCCCCACAATGATGGTGTAGCATCCTGCCACCTAGTAGCGTGCACTCACTTGAGTAGTTGTGATTTCATTGAATCTACTTTCCATCATTTTGATTCAGAACCTCTTGACAAAAACTGTTAAAACAATGGAAGACTCCATAAGAATAGCCTATGGATTTTTGGTAGTACTTCCGTGTATTGCAGTTTCAAGCTCCGAAAAGTCAGATGAATTTTCAGTATCTCATGGACAGATTTGAATATTGCCTTACCAAATCACTCCATCCCAAGATGAAATTGAAGTTCAAACCCTGCTCAACATACTTCGGTGATGGAGTTGCGCAATCAAATACGAACACAATCGCTGTCACAAGTGACTGTCCGCCGTCCCCTCATAAAAAAACTTCACCACCACAAAGTGATGTGGGAGAACATGCACACACGTATGTTCAACTGTCATATCCTCCCAGCATCGCTTCTCTCAATTTTCGTGTAGATTTGGTTGTGAAGCCCATGGTTTGTCACATAGATTTGTTACCACAACCTCCGTCTTCATGTTTTGTAGATCCTCCAGATTGCACTTTCTTATGTTTTTCCGTTTCGGACTCTACACTTGTTGTGAACAAGAATCAAGCCATCGACGGAGTTGGTGTTGCACAACCAACCTGCACTATTATACATGATAAGTATAACTGGGAACCTGAACATCAACCCACGATGAAGGATGATCTCCTTCTGTCTACACCTCCTCTGCTTTTCCCTGACATCTTTGGTGATTCTGCCATCTTTGATTTTCCATGTGTAATTCCACCAACCATTGCACCCATTGTTGATCATTCGCAGAACACACCGATGTCAGCCTATCATTCGACAATGTAGGGGAAAAATTATTCGATGAACATCCACTTGATTTTTCATCTACGTTTTCGAGAAACACAGAGGGTGAACATTATTTTTCTCATTTGCCCCTCTACATGATTCACCAAATCATTAGGATGCCGACAAACATCCTGAATTTTATAATATTGGTTGTCATGATCTCTGTACTTCTTCATCTGATCACGATGTTGATTCACTCATTGTTAATTTGTCTAAGACACTGGTCTATGATGATCTATCTGTTAATGAAGTGGGAACCCCACAGGCTGTCGAGGCACTTCAGCCTGAGCTGATGGTTATGTCAGGCCCTCACTGTCCTGAGGTTAGTTACACTTCTGATCAAAAAATTTGCGAAACACCCGAGGCTCCTCATCACTCATCTATATACGCTGAAGATCAATCCAACACTCAGATTTCGCTTCCTCCACTCGAACCACATGATCCCATCGCTCATGCATTGGAAGAATCTTACACAACAAGCACATGTGCATGATGCAAGTTGTATTTTTTATCTTGTTTGCTTGCATGTCACAGTCAAGGGTTAGCCTCTTGTGAAATCATGTTTGGCTCTCGAGACAAGTTGGGCGAATCTAAGAGAACTTGTACAACTATTAACATTTGGTTATCTATTGTCTTCTCTCTTATGTAGAACTTGTCGTCTTTAGTCAAAGATGCCTTGATGAAAAATGAATTCTTTTCAGAGTGAGTCTTGGTGAAAACACAATGCTTGCGCTCTAACTAGCACCATCTACTCTAGTCGGTTGTTTTGGGTTAACCCTTGTAATCTCAGTCAAGTAGAGTAAGGTGAAAGGGAAAACCTTATAACATACTTCTCTAAAGGAACAACCTCTTCTACTCTCAATAAGTCGGGATCCCTCTTCTGCCTCTGAAATAAATAAGGGGCTACACAAAGTTCTTTGAAAAATGAAAAATGAAAAAATGGAAATATGAATATTCCGAAAAAATGAATAAGGCGAAAGAAGATAAAGGCTTCCTACATAGAGAGGTGATGCAGGTAACTCCGCCAGGGTACTGACCAGGCTCGCTGGCAATGGAGTGATACTTATGTTCTTGCATGACTTGCCAGGGTACAGGTTAGGCCTACTGGTAGCAGAGCAACACCAGAGATGAAACTTAAACTTTGACTGTTATATTACTTGTGCACCCATATACCCCTCATCCCAAATCGAAGCAACTCGGTTGACTTGGCTTGGAATGTGTGCTAGCCGTTCAAGAGAATGGTAGGGACTACATCTTTCAAACAAGCTAGTGTGGAAACCACGATGATAAAAGAATCAAACAATACTTCCAGAAGGGTTAGACTCGCTTTTCACGAAACAAGGTCCATTCAAAGAGTTGGATTTCTACCAGTGTGTCACCAAGTGTTGTAGCGGCTATAACCACCCTCCAATATTTTTGTTTGCATGCAAATTTCAGAGTTTGCCTCAGATCCTACGATTGATTATCCTTGGTTGCTTGTTGGTAAGCTGATGATTTCAAGCTCCCCCTCCTTGATCTTAAAATTTGTCCTGTTCTTATCTTCATGCAACATGTGTCATATTTGTGCATAGGGGTTGTTGTTTATCATGCAAAGGGAATGTTGTCTTGCTTCAAGGGAATTGTGTACATATGAGTTGTTGTCATCACATAGACATGTTTCACACTCACCTGATGCACTCACGTCACGAAGGTTGCTGCATCAAGCAAAGTATGTCCTATGTATTATGGATGGTCTACGCTGTGTCACTAAGTGTCCGTGTGCAATCATAATCAAGTCCTATTAATGTTTCCATATGTTTCACTGATCTCACACTTAGCCATTTTCCCAAGCAACCTAGCCTCATTCAGCTTCCCGAAACTATGCACTTTGTTTTCGTAACCATAAAGCTTCCTCCCTTGCCTACTGAATCCTTACAGTGCTGTAGAGACACCAACATCCCTTGTCTGTTAAAACCCCGTAGCCCACAGATGCCCCAACCTACATTGCTCTCAAGAAATTCGCAGAGCAGTCTAGCTACTCTGCACTCAAAAATTGTGCAGAGGTGTACTCTCGGGATCCCTGTACCTCAGCAGTGCCTTGAGCCTCGAAACTGTGCAATGTTGTCCAAGTTATCTTATTTGTCTTGCATGCAGAAACTGCGCAGACAGGCCTCCTAGAGCCTCATTCCAACAATAGTCAATATCTGCTGAAATCATGCAGGTCTACCTCTCAGTGACTATAGGAAAAGGTGACATGTTGAAATCGCTTCCAAGGAGTTGAGGAGAAGGACCAAGGAACTGGGTAATGGAAAAGATCAGGACCACATGTGAACTCCACCAGATGCATGATAATCTTGAGGGTAAGTATGGTAAGTAAAGAACATCTTTCGAAGTACGCCTCTTAGTTGAGTTTGCAGGACTGCTTGTCATTGTCATATCATCCTGTCCTCAGTAACATGCATGTGTGCAATCACGAAAAGTCATCTCAAGTGTCTCTTCTACATGTCTTGCTTATTTTCACTTGTTCGACCAATTGTTGCCTTCTGTATGTTGATTGATATGTCATGCTTGCGACCTCTTCCTGGTGATGTTGAAGGTTGTGTTTGATTGTGTTCGCCATGTACACATATATCACACTCATACACCATGTTGTGTGCACTGTTGTGCAAGCGTTGTCGCTATCGTTCAATGATCCATCACAAGTGTCGCACTTTCCACTCACACAGTCGGTCAGTCATGTTGAGCATATGTTGTCTTGATTGTTTGAGGCGTCTTGTCAAAGGAGTTATGTTGAGTGTGTGTTCGAAATGTTCACGTATGCACAAATTCACTCGCTCAAACACTTAGTCTTTTTTTTAAGTTCTAATGACCGGATCACCCTCTAATAGCCATACCTCCACTGTGTAATTGACTTGATCTACTGTCACCTAGAACATCACAGAAGTGTCCAACAATCCATTTCAATATGTGCTAACTGCAAGTTGATCATTTAGCTCTCCTGCTGGTAAACCAAAGAGTTTTACCAAGCAGTGACCCCATGACTCTCTCCCCTAAAAAATTGAACAGAAGCTGCAGAACTTCCCCGCTCTGCTAACTAAGAAAACTGTGCAGACAGGCCAGACAAACACTGAATTTCCATCCCTATCTCTCCTCCAGGATTTTGGAGTTTTTCCAGTCAATCACTAGTAAGCTGACCGACTACTCACCCAAAAAACTGTGTAGATTTCTGAGCAAGCCCCTCAGCAACCCAACATCCTGCTCGGCTCAGAAACTCCATAGAGGTGGTTAGCAGGTTAGCCTCCTAGCAATTGCACAATTTTTGTCTCTAGCAAACCCTGCAGCCCCCTGCCAACTCCCTTTAGGAATTGCGCAGTTTTTGCTGCCAAGGCCCTCTGCTGCACAAAATTCTTCACCCCATAAATTGTGCAGATCTTCCCACCAATCGAGCTAGATCCCATGGATAGTCATTGTCAATCTGTATTGTCCATCTCAGTCTCCTAGTGACCTCTGCGCAATTTTCACCAGCAGTGCCCGGAGCTCGCGTCCCAACTTGAAGCTCGCCTCACACAGTTTTGTAGCCTTATCTTCTCTCCTGGTCACCTGCATACAAAAGCGAACGATCATGCATCATGGTAGACTAGGAGTTTTATCGATTTGATGTTGTCTCTTCATGAGTGATTGTAGATATAGGTACATGAAGAAACATGACACGATGATGAATGGGATTAACAAGGAGAGTACATGCGAAGAGATAGTTTCTTGAACAGACGAAACTTGGGAATATATGAAACGTGAGAAAAGACAGTTTCGCGAATGGACGAAATAAGAGATAGTTTCACGAATGGACGAAACATGCAAAAAGATAGTTTTGTGAATGGAGGAACGACGAAACATGCGAGGACATATTTTTGCGAATAGGCAAAAATATCAAGCATGCCACAATACAAACAAAGGAGAAATGCACACATGCAACATCAAGTGAACCCAATGACCATTAATGACTCTGCATACCTTACCATGTAGAGGTGAAGCTGCAATACATAGAGAAGAAATCCATTACTCAACAATACTACAGCTCGACATGCACACCAACAACAACATGAACATACTAGTACTGTCGTGTTGAGTCGTGTGATGTGTCATGTCGGCCACATTACTACTATGGGCAATATTATTGTCAATGAATGTAATGTAAAGTGGAAGTCCAAGAGATCCACTCATAATCTGAAAAGTCATGAAAGTCAAACAGTCATGAGGGAAGTCGAACAGTCACAAGGGCTAGTTTCACCCTTGGATATAAATACCCCCTCATTTGTACATGCAAAGGAATTTTCACCTTAGCTCCTCCCACATAGCCTTGAGAGTCTGTAATATTTTCTTTGAGGAGTCAGTAGTGGCTCGAATGCCCTACCCGCAGGGTTAGTGATGTAATGGTGTATCGATGTGTCATGGAACTTTCGCTTAATTTAGAAACTTGCTCACAGGCCAACAAGTTTTCTCACATGTGTTGTAACTGTTTGTAAGAATTAATCTTGAACACTTGTAATACATGTTGCTTTAACCTGTGTTAAACAATTGAACTCATTCAATTGTTCTAATACATATATTTATGAAAATGTGTCGTATAAGTTTTTAAGGTTGTCCTGCCTATGTTAGTTACCTCCCAGACATCAAAAATAACCTTTTATGAAACTTGTTATTACAACTGTCGCAATCACATGAACTTCCCTCCGGGTGTTGTACGTGCTATTTTCCTTTGTGTGTTGTGATTACCGCATCCTTGTGGATTACTCTTCTAGAAGCTGTGCATGTCCTGTTGTGTTGTGTGTCTCCAATAGAGTTGGGACTTCCTCCCATCCGACTTGAGACTCACTCCCACCCTCTCTCTCTGTTGTGAAAGAACCTCAACACAAGTAACACTAGCATTCACTAGGAAAACGAACTTCACTGTTCGAAGACGAAGCAGACCACTCTCACGTGTTGACAAGTAAGAGCTAAGGCACATATTTAAGATAATGGAAACGGGCCATCGTACCTGATCTGAATTTGAAACTACTTGAAAAAGGTTTGAAAGGTATTCAATTCAGTAGTAAACATGTTTAAAAGATTCCCATGTCTTGCAGTAAAGAAACAAATGAAAATTTCAGCTGTTCATGATCCATTCAAGCATAGCAGAATTATTTACTTTTACTATTTAACACATTAAAATGAATTTTTTTTCTGCAAAATAAATCAACCACAGATGCAAAAGAAGTTGATGAAGCAGTTCACCCCTCCTGGGCTACGTCTGCTGGGTCCAAGGCTCCCAAATGGGTCAGTCCTCGTTTTAATTAAATGCTCAAAATGAATTTACAGCTGAATATAAGTCTCTACAGGTGAAATAGACTATAAAATCAGATTCAGAACACATGAATCCTTAAGGATTGACTGCTGGTTCACCTCCAATGGATACCTGCAACCTGAAACAGTTCTCACAATACTGGGCCTTGATGGCTCATAGAACTTTTATGGCTCCAAAACCTATGAAAATGACCTATGATGGCTGAAAAACCTGTGCCAATGGCTTCAGAACATCCAAAATACCCGAAATCAAAAAAAAATTCGTCCAAAACTGCCTTTCCTAGCCAAAGTTATGGCCATTTAATGCTAACTGCCAGTTTCCCCTAAAAGAACTCCAGCTAACTTTAGTTAAGCTCTGCCAATTATGGCGGGACCGCCAAATTTGGCACTCCGCCAAATAATCTGCCAACTGAACCTTAACTGCCCACAAAATCCCCATGTTACCACGTTGATTGGTTTGGCGGTTTTCCTTGGATTTCGCGCCCGGTGGTTAGTGCTCTGGCCCTTGGTTCCTGGGCACGGTCATATGGCATGGGGGGCTGGCCCTTAGGGGTTGGTCCCCTTCATTTCCCGCCCGCCTGCAATTTAAACCTTAAATACTAACTGTTCCCATTGACTTTCAATTCACGCGGCTGTGGCGTATTGGTAATGCGTTGGAGTTGTGGTGGGTAGGTTGGGGGTTCAATCCACAACCCACCAAAAATTTTAACATACGCGCTCCCCCCATTGTGCTTACGTCATTTGAGCCACGTGGTGGACTCCAATCTTGCCACATGGCGGCCTCTGATTGGCCCGTCCCAACAAAATATTCTGTGGAATATTCTTTTTTTAATTTTTTTTGAAAATTCAAAAATTAAGGGTCATTGGGCGATTTTGTTTTTGACATAACTTTCACATACGGCGACCATTTTTCGAACTGTTTATGACGTTGGAATTGGGAGGATGAGCTCTATCCGGTCGTTCAGGTTTGAGCCAATTTTGAGCACTTTCATTTTTGAGCATTTTTCGACACTTGGGACATGAGCCCCTGATCATGCCTCCCCATTGGGAAGCTTTTGGACCCCAAAAGCCTTCAACTACCTGTTAAAGAGGTGAGGGTACAATGCCCTCACTCTATCCACCTCCATCCAGTTTGCCTTGTTCAGTTTGCTGCCTTTGAAACCAACCCGAACATAATCTACATTGCCCCTCCTTGAAGTGCGTGTCCTTCTTTCAAGGATTGTATCTTCTTTAAGCTCATCTAAATATTTTGGCGATAAATCTTCTATAGATGGCAGCTGAACAGCGCTTTCATGATCAGCGATCAAAGGAGGTTCATACAAACGTAAGTTCTCCACATTAACAACAAAATACATTTGCATGTAGGAAGGCAAATCTAATTAAAAAGCATTATTTCCAACCTTCTTGAGGATTTTGAATGGACCATAACGAATAGGCTTCAGCTTTTTACCTTCTCCTTGCATCCTTTCCTTACTGATGTATAGCCATACCTCATCCCCTTCTTGAAACTTGTGATTGACTCTATGCTTGTCGTGTCTTTCCTTGTACTTGCCTTGACTCTTCTCAAGCTGTTCTTGAATTTGCTGATGTATTTGTTGAATTCTTTCAATGAATGAATGAGCTTTATCAATATCACTATGTCCCTCAATGGCGACATCTTTCTCAAGAATGAAATCAAGGGGTGATTTGGGCAAGTAAACAAAACAAGCTTCAAACGGTGAGGTGTTTGTGGAAGAGTGCTTGGCACGGTTGTAAGCATGCTGTATGTAGTGAAAATGTTCATCCCAAAGCTTGGGATGCTTGCTGCAATATCCTCTCAAGAGGTGCACAATGGTTCTGTTCACAACTTCTGTTTGTCCATCTGTTTGCGGATGGAAAGGAGTACTTTTCTTCAACTTTGTGTCCATCATCTCCCATACGTTGGACCAAAAATTCCCCACAAATCTGGAATCCCTGTCACTAATAATGGAAGTAGGAAAACCAAAGTGAATCCATACATGATGAAAAAATAATTCAGCAGTTATAGTTTTCTTACAAGGCATAAGTATACACATTTTGCTGAAACGATCAACTACTACATATAAATAATCATGCTGCTTTCTAGATTTTGGCAAACCTCCTACAAAATCCATAGAGACACTCTCCCATGGTCTAGAAGGTACCAGAAAAGAAGTATACAAGCCAAGCTTCCTATTACTAGGCTTGCTTGTAGCACATAATGAACAACCTCTTATGAACCTTGAAACAGAATCTACCATGCAAGGCCAATAGCAATACCTCTGTAGATGTGCAACTGTTTTGCTTACACCAAAATGGCCAGCAATAAGAGAAGAATGAGCTTCTCTTATGACATTTATTCTCTCCCCCTGTGGTATACACAACTTTTCCAAATGAAATAGCAAATTGTTATGCATGTGATAGTTATTTTCCTCTATATGATTCCCTTTACTCAAGCTAGCATACACATCTTTAAAGTCATCATCAGATGCATACTGTTCTATGTAACTATCATTTACAATGGAATCATTCTTAAGTAAAGTAACAGCACCAATAATAGGCCTTGAAAGCATATCAGCAACTTTATTCAGAGTACCTTTCTTGTACCTTATTACCAAATGGAACTGTTGCAAGAAGCCCATCCATTTGAAGTGTCGTGACTGTTGTAACTTGCTTTGTGATTGCAAGTACTGTAAGGGTTGATGGTCGGTATGTATAACAGTTTCTTTGCCCATCAAATAGTGTTTCCACTTTTTGACGCTTTGTACCAATGCATACAACTCCTTATCATATGTAGGATAGTTTATAACAACACCATTAAAAGTTTCAAAATGAAAAGCAATAGGCTTACCATGCTATAGAAGAACTGCACCCATGGCATAATCACTAGCATCGGTTTGTATCTCAAATGGCTGTCTCAAATCCGGTAATGCAAGGACCGGAGCTGAACTAATCTTCTCTTTCAAAGATTCGAAAGATTTTTGCTGCTTGCCTCCCCATTGGAAAGCATGCTTCACACTTGTCACTGCATGCATAGGAGCTGCTATAAAAGAGAAGTTAGAGATGAACTTCCTCCAATATTGAGCTGCACCCAAAAAACTTATTACCTCTGTAATGGATTTGGGAGTAGGCCACTTCACAATAGCCACAATCTTAGCAGGATCAATTCTCAAAGCACCTCCTCCTACTATGTGTCCCAAATAAACCAAAGAAGTCTTTCCAAATTCACATTTTGACATTTTAAGAAATAACTGATTCTTCTTCAAACTCACATGCATGACATGATCTTCTCTAGACTTGCTGAAAATTAAGATGTCATCTAAGTAGACAATAACGAAATCATCAAGAAAAGGACTCAAGACATCATCCATTACCCGCATGAAAGTTGCAGGTGCATTGCACAAACCAAACGGCATCACAATCCATTCAAAGAGTCCTTGTTTGGTTTTAAACGTTGTCTTCCAAATGTCACTTTCTTCAATTCTTACTTGATGATATCCACTGCGCAAGTCTAACTTAGTGAAATATTGAGCATCTTTCAGCTAGTCTAGCAAATCATCTATCCTTGGGAGTGGGTAACGATTCTTTAACTTTATCTTGTCCAAGGCCCTGAAATCAACACACATACGCCAAGTGCCATCTTTCTTTGGAATCAGTACAGTCGGTGACCCACATGGCGAAGTACTTGGCCTTATGAAACCCTTGTCCAACAAGTCCTTGATTTGCTTCTTTATTTCAG
>APFE030753249.1:138176-231850 GCA_000404065.3 Pinus taeda
ATCCATGTTCCGGGATCCTTGCCATCAAACTTCCTCATATCGATCTTTGGAACATGGTGGTTCTTCGATCCAATGTTAGAGTCTATGAAATCACGATTAACATTTATTTTGTTCTCATCATGAGTTTCCTTTACTACCCTTTTTCCATTAGTAAGCATTTCCTGTAGAAACTTTGTCAAATATGTCTTCAAATATTCCATGCCTGTCTTCAAATCTGTCTTCAAATCATCCATCTTAGTTTCCACTCCATCCATATTAGCTTCCACGCCATCCATATTAGCTTCCACACCATTCATCTTAGCTTCTACGTCTTTCTTTAAACCATCCATCTTATTTTTGGTTACCTTTTGTGCGAGTGAAATTTGTTGCACTTGGTTTCATAATATTGATATATCATGTTGCATTTCTTCCTCTTCTTCATGAGTCATGCTAGAGCTTTCAGGTTGCTTACTATGTGTTTCCATTTTATTTCTTCGGGGAATCAATTACCAGTATAATACTTCACTATGCCCTTTGAATTCCTTTAAACTAATTTTTCAAATCAAGCTTATGCAAAAATTTAAAAAATACACATCTTTTTTCACTTGTAGGGGCTCGATATTGAATCTGATGTACCTTTGTAATTTTGGATCTCCCAGTTCTGAAATCATGACCTGCAGTAGCCCTCTTCGTTCTGTTTCCAATGCCACTAGTCTGATCCAAATTGGATTCTCCAAGGAAGAGTTATGCCAAATATCCCATGGTGACCTGATTATAGATTAGTTCAGTAGAGTGAATTTGTATGACGTGTCACATGTCAATGTTTCGACCTATGGATCTGAAAAATATAAAAAAGAAATTACAGTCTGTCCTCTTTCTATAACTTCTTATGAAATTTCAATTTGATGCTCAGAGAGACAGTTATGACGATTTTCCCATAGTGACCTGTTTGGAATGTAATTCAGGGGTCTGCAAAAACCCTAACTTCCTCAGATTATATCTCCGAAAATATAGCGAGACATGATCTAAAATTCAGAGCCGAGGTTCAGACTGATTTCTTCTCAAATGGGTTTCTGTCTTAGCTTCTGAGACTTCATAGTGAAAGAGTTATAGCGAAAATTCCATGATGACCTGTTTTAGCTTAAATTCTGGAGCTTGCAAAAACCCTAACTTCCTCATATCATATCTCTGAAAATATAGTGAGACAAGATCTGAAATTTAGACCCGAGGTTTAGCACGATTTCATCTCAAATGGGTTTTTTCTTTGCTTCTGAAACGTGGTAGAAATTTTTTTATAGTGAAAATTCCACAATGACCTATTTGGAGCAACGAAACCCTATAATCCAAAGCTCTGATACCAAATGTCAGGAAACCAGCTCACAAAAAGATAAAGGAATAGATCAACGCCTTAGAATTCAGCCTCTTAGAGGGGAAAACCTCCTTTACATTACACAAATGAACAATTCTTGGATGATACAAATAAAAAAACCTCCTTTCTATATATAGAAGTCTAAGGGGTCACAATATAACCAAGCCGACCTAACAATAATAATATAAAGGCACAAAAATAACAATAGTGGGATTATATGGGGCACAATAATAACAATATGGGGACAATAGGGGCATAACAATAACAATAAGGGATATAATGAAAATAGTAATGGGGGAATCACTAGTATTATAGGGACTTAACACCTACCCAGAACTTACAGATGATGAGAGCTGAGCCCCGCGAAGAGGACCAAAATGTGAATATCGTGCTGTGAAGTGGGATCGTGATTGGTGATGATAAGGGAAAACAACCTGAAGAAGTTGGATGGGTCTGAAAGGCTCCAGAAAAGGAGGTTGGATTTAATCTGGAACACGCGAAGGAAACATTCATGGAAGCAAAGAAAAGCTTCGCTGATGCCTCTACCTCATGAAGTCAGGATAAATTGTTTGCAGAGGTTGACTCCTCTGTGCTTACTACCTTCTTGGAGAGTTGCATGAAACTATTACGTGATAGCAAGGCTGTGAAAGGACTTCAAGAGTTGATAAGCAAATGTGTTGGTAAGGATAATGCTCCTGATAGACCCCACGTAGTCAGAAAGGCTATTAAGCATAAGGAGAGAACAGAGCACGAGATGAGGCATATCGCACAAATAGAATACTGTGAGATGGACCAAGTTATTTTGGATTTGGGGTCTAGCGCAAACGTATTTCCTAAATGGACCTGTGAGAGAATGGGGAGACCTACGTTGTAATGGTCTTTGATTCAACTGAGGATGGCGAACCAACATAAGATTATCCCTATTGGACGATTGCAGGGATTTACCATAGATATAGAAGGTGCGAGTGCGGTGGTTGATTTTGAAGTAATAGAGATTGTTGATGATAGCAATCCATACCCTGCACTCCTAGGAATTGATTGGGCTATCGACATGAATGGGGTCATCAATTTGAAGAAGTGGACAATGTCTTTTTAAAGGAAATCGCTTCGTGTTGTAGTACCATTGGACCCTGTAGAAGGACCACGCTATATTGAAGTTGTCCATGACTATGAGGAAAGTGACAATGATTTGGATTAGATCTATTAAAGAAAAACGTGAGACCAAGACAGGGTTAATCCTACAGTTGATGGATGAATTGCATGGGATCGTGAAAGTTCCTGTACCTTGGATTCATATAAAGAGTTGGAACATTAGAAAAATAGGTTGCACGAAGTATACACACTGCGTTGCAACATGATGACCAAATCACTGCACTGTGTGTCATTGGAGGTAAGAAATTTACCTTATTACAATGGTTTAAATGACGTTGATAAATTTTTGGATGCTTTTGAAAGAGAAGTTCTAGAGGATCACCAATTTCAAGCGCTAAATTTGGCGCTGCACGCTACGCCCACTCGGTGGTGGGGTACACACAAAGATAGCTTTGATGAGTGGCGCGATTACAAAAGGATGATGAGGATGCAATTTGGTCACCCTAAAGTATAGTTAACATAGAAATATGATGGAAGGAATCATCCGTGTGATCACTTGGCAAAATGGACTAAAGTGTATGGAACAGAGCCACTGTTAGAATGGGTGCATTTATTCTGTCACACTTTGGATATAATCCCTATGAATTGGTATTTGGAAATAGAGCTCCGCCACAACACCGCAAAGTGGGATATCTTAAGAGAAGGGTTCTTAGGGACATTCAACTTTGAAGACAGATTCGAAAGCATTGATGAGGCACTGTAGGAGGTTAAGGCAACGATCTTTTGAATTCCATAGGATCCTTTGGAATTGGTTCAACTTGATTGGAGCACCCAACTGCACCATGCATTGGAATTCTATAATAAGACTGATGAAGCAGAGGATGAGGATCCAAGGAATATCAATATCCAAGAAGAAAAAGGCCAAAGCGAGGTTGAAGTTCTGTAGATAGAGAACTTGGATATCATCGCACCGCTGAATACTAGGCAGGTAAACATTGGTACTGAGGCAGAGCCTAAATTCGTGAAGATCGGAGATTATTGGGATGATGCCATAGTGGATAAAGTTCCTGAGTTACTCCGCGAGTACCATGATATTTTTCCTACAAAATTTTCAAACTTGAAAGGAATCATAGGTGATTTGGGAGTGATTCAAATAACTTTAAAACTGGATGTGAAGCTTGTTAAGCAGAGGTCATAGCCTTAATCCCAAATACAAGGAAAAGGTCTGATTGGAGTTGGACAAGATGCTTGAGGTGGGTATTATTGAACCAGTGAAGGAATCTGATTGGGTGAGTCCAATGGTAGTTCAGGAAAAGAAGCACAAGGGAGAGATAAGGATTCACATAGATCTAAGAAAGCTTAACGATGCCTACATTCATGATCCTTTCCCAACATCGTTTACTGATGAGGTATTGGACAATATCGGAGGGTAGGATGCCTACTCATTCACTGATGGGTTTTCTATATACAATCATATAAAGATTGCGCCAGAATATAGGAGTAAAAAAACCTTTGTGACAAAATGTGGGTGTTTTTAGTACACAGTGATGCCCTTTGGACTTAAGAATGCGTTGGCAATATTCTCTCTCGTAGTGATTGTGATGTTCAAAGAATTTATTCACAAATTCTTGGAGGTATATTTTGATGATTGGACAGTGTTTGGGCTAGTAAAGTGCCATGTAGCAAGTCTGCACTTAATTTTGGATACGTGTCGAAGGTATTAGATCGCGCTGAACCTGAAGAAGTGCTTGTTTTGTGTTCCCATTGGGATTTTGCTGGGTCACGTGGTATGCAAGCAAGGACTCATGGTGGAGCCTACCAAGATCGTAGTAATAATCAATTTGGAATCCCCAAGGAGTGTTAAATAGTTTGATGCAATGCTAGGTCATATTGGGTACTATCGAAAGTTCATCAAGGCTTATGCTTAGATTACCACATCCATGGAGAAGTTGCTAAAGAAGGATGCTACACTCTGTTGGGATGAAGAATGTAAGTGCAGTTTAGATGTCTTGAAGGAAAAGATGGTCATCGCACCAATATTGGTCTTCATGAATTGGAAGAAGGAATTCCATGTGCATGTTGATGCCTCATGTATTGCATTGGGAGCAGTGCTGACACAGTTTGGTGAAGGAGAGATGGATAATCCTATCGCATTTGTGATCAGAAAATTGTCAAAGGCTGAAAAAAATATTCGACAATAGAGCATGAAGGATTGGCTATGGTGTACGCGCTCAAAAAATTTAGACACTATCTGTTGGGTGGACATTTCAAGATGTACAAAGACCATTCTGCATTGATGCATCTAGTCAATAAGCTTGTGTGGGGGGGGGGGGGGGGGGGATATGTAGATGGTTGCTGTTATTTCAAGAATATGATTTTGAGGTAATTGTGAATCTTGGAAGGTTGAATGCATGACCTGACCATCTGTCACACATTGAGACAGGAGAGGAGCCTACTAATTTGGAGGAAGGTCTTCTTGATGTGTAGCTCTTCGCGGTGCGTGTAGCAGATAACCACTTTGCCGATATTATCCACTTCTTGACTATGGGGATGGCTCCAGAAGGATACACCAGTCAGCAGAAAAAAGAGTTAGTAGTGCGCGTGACAGACTTCTTCATAATTACTGGAAATTTGTATAAGATGGGATCAGATGAGATACTTCGACGATATGTGCCTGATTTAAAAAAAAACAACATCCTTGTCGAGGCTCATGGAGAAGCTGCGGGAGGGAATTATGCAGGAAAATCAACAGTGCAAAAATTATTGCACGATGGGTTGTGGTGGCCAACCTTGCATAAAGATTCTAAAGCATATTGTAGGGCATGCGATGCATGTCAGAGAATGGGTAGACCATCTTGAAGAGATGAGATGACTCTCAATCCACAAGTGTCATTGTATCCATTTGAGAAATGGGCAATTTATTTCATAAGACTGATTCAACCCCCAGGCAAGAAAACAGGTGCTCATTATATCATCACCACGACCGAATATCGGACCAGATGGGCAGAGGCATAGCCTGTAACGGACTGTGCGAGGGCAGAAACAACAAATTTTTTGTTTGAATATGTGTTGACCAAGTTCGGTTTCCCGAAAGTATTGATGAGTGATTGCGGTACACATTTTCTCAATGAAACGATCAACGCACTGATAGAAGAGTTCTAGGTTTACCATCAGAAAAATACACCATATCATCCTTAGGCCAATGAAACATTTGAGGCTTTCAATAAGATATTGGAGAATGCACTGACAAATATTTGCAATGTGCAACGAAATGATTGGGACGTGTGCATACCGACAGTATTATCGGCGTACAAGACTACTCGCAAAAAACTAACAAGTTAGACACCTTTCCAGTTGGTCTATGGTGTAGAAGTTGTGATGCCTATGGAATATATCATGCCTAGTCTACACATAGTAGCCTTCATAGGGATGGTGGGCCACAGAGCCTTGGGAGAATGGCTCACGCAATTGATGGAGCTCTAAGAGGATAGATTCTTGGCTGGATTTCATCAGCAAATACAGAAGGAACGTGAAAAGCCATGTCACGATCGACACATCAAGCTGCACATACTTTAGGTAAATGACTTGGTTTTCTTATATGATATTAAATTCACTAAATTTCCAGGAAAGTTTCAGATGCATTGGCTAGGGCCATATGTCATCAAAGAAATTACAGATGGTGGCACAGTTCAGCTCATGAAGTTGAATGGAGAACCATTTCCGAGAAGGGTAAATGGAAACCGGTTGCAACCATACACAAGGGATCAGTCTCAGTGACTACTTGACAGTAGCACAGTCTTAGTGCTCCAGGCAGTTGCAGGGGAGCACGGGACTCTAAACTACACTACTCGGTTTGTGGAACTACGCGACAAGAGGGCTGCACGAAAAGGGGTGATGTCACAATATCAAAACGTACATGAAAGTAGCTGTGGTATGAGGGGAGATACCACGTAGCACAACTAGAAAATGACCGTTATAGTCACTGTTCATGATTTGACAGCCAGGAGATGGTTAAGAGGAGTGGGGAGGGGGCACTTAAGGCTGAAATCTTTGTAGATATGCTGCCAATACAACATTAATGTAGGGATTCTGGGGGGAATGATCAAATTTGAATTCAAATTCTCCTATAAATTATGTGTGATCATCCAGTAGAGAACACTTTGAATCTTTAGAATTTTTGAGCTGTGTTGTCTGTTGTTTATGAATCCTCAATTTTTCACAGATTTGGTTGCAAGCTCTGTGTTTGATACTTTACCTAAGGATACCCAGCAATTTATTCTCAACACTATGTCAAGGCCAGGTGAGACTGCAAGCACCAAAGGAACTGTTGCCTTCGAAGGAGCAGCTCCGGCTCTTGTGCCTACGATGCCGAGGTCACCTAGGTTGAAGCATACACCAATGCATGAAAACACCAATCCGAAGAAAGACAAGCAGAAGAGCTAATTCTAGTGCGTCAGTCACCGATAAAGCACTCTGCTACTTAGGCCTAGAAGAAACATAAGTCGCTAGTGAAGGATAAGGAGATGGTCATAGATTTAGAGGCCGAAGAGGGCGTAGAGGATATAGATGCTGAGGGCGTGGAGCCCATCTGCAAGTTTCCAGATTATTTCCCTCCACGCGAGGGAAAGGTGAAGGTCACTAAGGATCCAGACATGATGAAATTCCTCATTAATATGCCCCTGCTACTAGAAATCATCACCTTTGAAGGCCCATGCCTTACGCGGATTCCCCATTTAAAAATGGAAGACTAGGATTTGGCTGACCATGGGAGGTTCCCCCACCTTGTAATGGAGAAATACATGAAGTGGGTGTATTACAAAGAATCAGGTGTCACTGCGTTGGAGCTAGTTGAGTGGATACACGAAGTAAATCAATCGGGGTGGTTGAACCTGCTATGGGTGCCCCACTACCACCGCTCCAACATCAATATCACCTACATAAAACAACTGCTGACTCTGGTGCATGATGGGTGTTTATGGCTGAGTGTGACTATCCCCTTCGCGAACATGCTTATCCATTGAATCACACTCCTACCACATTCAGGCTTGAATCCAGCCAAGGAGTTTGGTGGAAAGACCAGTGAGCACGACTTGGCAGAAAAGATGAAGAAGAAATTTGACCTAGTCAAGAAGCCGCACAGGTACTCCATAACATCCATCACCGACCCCGTGATACAAATAGCAACATAGATATTAGCCAGTAAAGTCATGAGGAAATGCCACGCGGATGAGGTTCCATCGCCTGTGATTTCATTAGCTGCATAATGAAAGGAGGGCATGCAGTTTAATTGGTCACATTACCTTTGCAGTGAGTTCCTTGCGAATTGTTGTGAGGCTCAGGATGAGAGCAAGACCTTCCGCTACATGTGGTTTTTGCTCTCCATTGTGCTAGTTGCTTAGGAGTTGCCGGAGGACAGTGAGTTCCTTCCCTTGGAGAAAGGATTGCCAGAGGTTGCACATTTTGCCTCCCTTTAGGCCACAAAGGACTCCATGTGGATCACAGAGACGAAAATTTTCAAGGTTTTGATGGAGGATATCATTTGCATGGCCATCAACCAGCGGCCTCAGTTTTCACCGACTGTGTATGATCAGTTTTTAGAGTACGTAGAGTTCAAGGTAGACTTCCACCGCATGTATATCAGGGTGTGGAAGGATTCACAACATAAGTGGTTTGATCTGCTCTATCTTGCCACAGATGGTGCCATTTAGGAAGTCATCAAGCACTGACCGACAAATTGGCACTCTCTACATGATCAGGCCGCGGGTACCAGCAAAGGCACGGGAAGTTTCATGGAGAAGAAAGAGAAGGAGGCATCAAATAAGGTGTTCTAGAAGTTGGCCGAGAAGTGAAGAAAGGAGGCCGAGGAGAAGGCCCGACTGGAAAAGGAGCATGCTGCAAAGCAACAGGCTAAACAAGAATAACATGATTCCAAGAGAAGTAGTAAATCCCCTTCACCCCAGACCGAGGAAGAAGAACAGTCAGAGCAGAGCATTGGCGATGATGAAGGACAGAGCACTCCATTCTGGGTGAATAGGTACAGGGAATAACAGAAGGAGGGGCCCCAGAAGAAGTCAAAAGTAACAAAGCCACCGCTCGATCCCGTTACGCTCAAAGAAGGCGATCTCAATGAGATCGGAGATAAAGTACACGACACCACTGCGAAATTATTATAGCAGTTCGAACAAAAGCACCTGCAGTCACTAGGCACTTTTCATAAGGATCTAAAAGAAATGCAGATCCAGACCAGCAGGATCCAGGTGGGCATAGGGTAGGTGAGCACTGCACCGATGAGCTTGGCACTAGGGACTAGTCAGGCTTTCGAGATGGTTAGGTTAGTGGATCTTTGAGCAGTCGCGCTACCAGAAGGGTCCTTGTATGCAGAATTGGCTGATGACATGGTCATCATGAGTACTCTGAAGAGCATCACCCTCAACCTCGCAGCGCTCCCCAACGAATATCTTCATATGCTGCAGACAGGTGTGACAGTGGAGTTATAAGCACGGGAGCAGAACACTCTCAACCTCATAAGTGAATATCAAGAGAACAATGAGCAAATATTCACCAAAAATATGGAGGCCCTGAAGGCAAAAGAGATGATCCAAGCAGAGAGCTCCCAACTAGCAGCTGCGGTTGCAGAGGCTTGCAGGACAGTACTGAAGTTGCACATTTCTGAGGAGGCACCGCTTGAGGCCAAGATCAGGAAACTTGCAATCAGCATCCGTGATACTAAGGTAGAGGTTTCCCAAGTTCAGTTCGAGCTCAACATGAAAATCATAGTATTGGAGCTTAAGTCATAGACTTCGACCCCTCCAAAAGTTAGGGAACAACACGAAACTGCTGTTAAGGATGGAATAGCTACTGTGGATGCCATGGTTGTGGAATGCACAACGTTGTTTGAGCAGGCCATGAAAGTAGTGACGACCCTGTAGGAAGATCCCAACCTGTAGAGATTAAAAATAGAGATCTGCGAGCTTCAACAGTAATACGATGAAGTGCGGGAGACGACACGCTCAGTGGCTACAGTGCAGTGCCTCGCTTATTTGAAGGAGGGGAAGCAACTCCTTACACAAGTGGAAGCAGCATAAAAAAAAGAGGTTGTCCTTAAGGCACAGTTAGATCCTTGGTTGGAAGAAGCCTACCAAGTCTCCACTAATATACAGGAAAAGTTGGCGAACTTGTAGCTTACACAATAGAAAATCAAGCAGGACAACGAAGGACCAGCAATAGAAGAGCGGGTCGAGTAGGTGAAGCAGGAAACCATGCAGAGTGCAGTTGAAGTAGCAGTGGTGCAGGTGGAGCTGGGGGATCTTCATAGCAATATCTCTGCACCAGCTGAGTGACTTGAGGGTGAGTCACGATCTTTGTGTTGGGGACCTGTTGGGATGGGGTCCCCTCGGTAAGTTTTGCGACAAAAGCCCAAATTTTGATGCAAAAAGATGTAAAGACTCCACAAATTATGGCCGTGGAGCGCGTAGCTAGTTAAGATTCAAAAAGGGTTTTACCATTCTTTTATGTAACTTGAGTTGGTTTTTGAAGATCTACCCATGGTCTGCGGACCATGGGATTGTATAAATAGGTGTGTCTTAGAGATATTAAGGCACGACGATAGGATATGATGAATGTAATGTGTCAATAGAAGGAAGATCGACATATAAGTCTTAGAGGAGGAAAAGGCTTTGCAGCTAGGTGCATAGAGGCCTAGAGTAGTGTCCGTAGTTGAGTGCACGGACCCCTGCAGCTGAGTGCGTAGGGAAGTTTTGAGTCTATAAGCCTTTGTTGAATATTAATAAAGAAGATTGTTACAGAAATTCATGTGTTTAGTCTCTTTACTTCTGCTATGTATGATTGCGATATATGTTGTGATGAATGATGGTTTTATGAAATAGTGATGTATTGATGCGTGACTTTGCTCGATCTGTATTGTTCTCTGAACACAATTAATGTTAAGTGGTTACACAAATCTGCTAACACTCTTTGTTAAAGTTATTGAACACTTAGATAATTCTGAGTAATTACTGATCTAAGGGTAATCTAAAGAACGTGTAAGTAGCTAATTGACCTGTTCAGGGTCCACAAAAGCTAGTTGTAGACCTTCAGAGAGGTCTAGAGGTTGATTAAAGGAAGTTACATCAATAGGCCATAAGGGCCTAGAGATCTATGTGGGGGCAGATCTAGGTTACAAAAAAATATCACACTAATATCGGGTGTAGAAACTTGGTTCCAACATCCCCCCATATTGCTTTGGGTGAGAGTTTAGTCCACTCACCGCGGATTGATGCCAAAAGGGCTAGTATTGTGGGGATTTTTTTGGTGCAACTAACTCTAAACCTGGATCAGGACCCCCGTAAGCTAACAACATGTTCAAGTTGGGTAAGCCTATAGTCCTCTTCATTGTTAACTCCACGCAAGCCTTTTAGGCAGTTGAGGATTTAATAAAATAAATGAATTTTGATATGGGAGATGTTTGGCATTATGACCCTCATGGTGTCATTACAAAGAAGAAGAAAAGCATAAATGCTTCAACTTATGATCATGAATATAGACCTAATATTGAATGGAAGGCTAACTTTGATTCATGTCCCATTAACACAGAGATGGGTATTGAGATTCCAACTACAAAAAAAAGGCACAAAATAGGACCATGGATGAAACAAAGGACACAGATATGGAGGATGTCCATACCAGCAAGAAATCCAAGACTCAAGAAGTAGAGGAAGAAGAAATAGAAACTAGCTTGGTGGAGAGAAAGTCATACCAACCAGGCTTCCACATGACTCTAGAAGACCCACTCCAAGCTGTTGCCTCATCATCCTCAGAGGTAACCATTCCAAGTTCAACAGGGAGTGAAACCGTGACCGAGCCCATTTGGCTGACAGGGAAAGAAATCAAAGAAAGAAATAAAAATACCAGGGAGGAGATGCAACAATAAATGGCATCCCATTATGTCTCATATTAAACCAAACTCATGTCTACTATGGACTTCGAGAGGAACAAAATGAAATTCTCACTACACCACCCATTGGCGCAATCACTACCATCAAGCTCCCAATTCAAGGCTCTGGATTTGTATTTGGACTTGAAAAGTGTCCGTCTACCCGACAAGATCAAATTCCACAGTAAAGTGGGAGAAATGTTGTACAATGAGCTAAATTAGAATGACATGACCATAAGTAAGGCCGAGACTCTTTTGGAGAAGGTTACAACCAAATTGAAGCATGAGAGAGATAATTCTAGAGATCTATACATGAAAAATGAGAATTTCAAAGAGTTGATTGTGAAGCTAGGGGTGAACCTAGAGGACAAAGCCACATTTGAGACCCTACTCTAGAGCTCACAAGCAAAGATTCAGGAGCTGATGCACAAGCTAAAGATGCCAGCCAACAAACATGTGCAGTCCAAATGATCCAGGTGGATATTGGTGGCCACCCACCTATTCCACTTGGACACCCACCATTGTTTCTTTCAATTTTTCAATTTCCTTATTTGTAGCACAATTTACTATTTTTGGTAGTTTTTTGGGTCATGAACTTCCGAAGCTGTTTTGAGGCCCTAAACGGTGTTTTTTGTTGTTGTTGGGAAAACTGGGATCAACATGGTCCATTGATTGAAGTTGGTCATTCAAAAGTTGTAGTCCTCAGATTGATCTTTCTAATGGGGTATTGTGTGCGTCAAACGAAGATCGTATGCCAAAGTTACGACCCCGGGAAGTTGATGTACCAAATAGCTTCGCGCTTCATCTCCTAGGGTTAGGTTTTTGGATGTTTAGGGTTTTTCATTGTTTCTCAATAATAAATAGACCTTTGAGCCTCATTGTAACACAGTTCAGAGGCATGTAGCCGCAACATCTCTTCTCAGAGATAAGCTACCATCGCCCAAGCTAGTCTTATTTCCATTCTGTTTGTATTTATGGTTATATCTATAATTTGTTGCATTCCTGTTTAAACCTGGATCAATGGTATCAGAGCAGTATTCTCTTTCTATGTTTTTCTTTGCATGTCCCCAACGAGGTTGGGATATAAGGAGTTAGGGCTCGATCTAGTTGAACCTTTGCAAGATCAACCTTGCAAACCTCGACGACCGCCCATGGTGGAAGAAAAGAAATACGACATGGCAGGAGATCCTATCAAAATATTGCTCGAGGAGGCCCTCGAGAAAAAAAGGAAAGTGATGGTGGATAACTTTGCCCAGATGCTTCAACTGTTTCCCACTGACGATGCATCCACATCCAGTAGCCACTATGGAGGCTCCACTCCTTTTAAGTTACAAGTAAAATTTGACATTCCCATATTTGAGGGAAAAATAAATGTAGGCATCGTAGATAAATGGTTAAATATGCTAGAAGGATATTTTTTTGTTCATGATTTTTCCAACCGAGAAAAGATTACCTTTTCTCTTCTCAAATCCTCCCCCCACGTCAAGGACTGGTGGGAGACCTACTGTGAGCAGAAGGATGAAAGTACAACCTCACTGTTTTCAGCCGCACCCACTTGGAACTTGTTTAGGGATGCTATCAAGGAGAAGTACTACCCTGTCAGTAGTTATGAGGATAAATACATAAAGTGGACAATGCTACGGTAGGGAAGGGACCAAGATGTGCCAGAGTTTACCAATGTTTTTCATACCCTTCGCACGAAGTTGGGTATTAAGGATTGTGAGAAACATTTGGTACTCAAGTACTATGGCTGCCTACACATATACATCAAGGATGAGATGGAGTTCCTGGACATCTCCTCGCGCGACACGACATACCAATACATCGTCAATATTAAGTAGAAGTTTAAACAAAATAAGTGAGACTTTGGATCTACACATCTGAAGCAAGGGAAAGGTTCCCCCAAATCGTAGAATAAAGGACAAAGCCAAGATGAGGCAGCCCAGGACAACTCACCAAAGCTTCAAGCAAATAAAAACATCGCAAAGCCAAAGAAGGGCACAGGAAAGTGGTGTGAGTTCGATAAGAGCTCGACTCACAACACAAGTGAGTGTTGGGCCAAGCAGTCACTGGTGGTCGAGGTGAAGGATTCAGAATCAGATGCATGCTCTGACTTTGAGCCAGAACCCGACAAGGGGAATGACAAAGGGAAGCATATTATTGATGAGGAGCCCAACGCCACTATTTACACCACAAAGATCCAGAAGAAGGAACCTGAATATCTAGAGGAGGAGGAGCGCCTCTTCCACTCCCAGATGTGGGTAAAGGGTTCCCTGCTACAATTATTATCGACAGCAGGAGCTAAAAGAACCTCATTTTGGCAGAGGTCGTGAAGCGAATGGTCTTACCAACCACAACACACCCACAACCGTACACCATCTGGTGGCTTCACCAAGGACGGGATCTTCCCATGAGCCAGCAGTGCCACCTTCCATGCAACATCAAGCCCTTCATGAATGAGGTATTATGTGAAGTTTCTCTCCTTGATGTTTCTAATGTATTATTAGGCCAACCATACTTTCGAAAGCAACATGTTATGTATAAGTCAAGGCCTCATGTTGCTATTGTTACTTTGGGAAATAAGTTGTACAGGATACCAAAGGTAGCCCCGCTTACTGCCATCTCTTTGGTTACTCCAAAACAATGCAGTAAGTTCATTTCCAAAATCAGGAAAATTGTTTTCCTGATGATACGCCCTCTGGGAAATAATAAGACGGTGGCATGACCTTGAGACAGGGCCCCTCCACACGACAACAACAGATGGACAAGGTCGTGGAGGAGTACAAGGACATCTTCACCTCCCTCATAGGGGCGCCTCTGCACTGTTAGGTCAAGCACTCCATTGATCTAACCCCAGGTGCACCATTTCCTAATGGACCAATCTATCGACACTCCGTTATGGAGAATGATGAAATCAAGTGGTAGATTCAGGAGCTACTACAGAAAGGTCACATTTGGCCGAGTTCATCACCCTGTGGGAGCCTGATCGTGTTGGTAGAGAAGAAGGATGGGACTTGGAGACTCTGTATTGACTATTGGGCACTGAACAAGATCATTGTCTGGAATAGGTACCCGATCCCATGAATTCATGACCTTCTGGACCAAATCAAGGGGGAAAAACACTTTAGCAAGATCGACTTGAATTTCGGATATCACCAGTTACCAATCGAACCCTTCGATGTGTGGAAGACAACCTTCAAATCCAAGGAGGGCCTTTTTGAATGGTTGTTTATGCCTTTCAGGTTGAAAAATGCTCCTGCAACCTTCATGAGGCTAATTGATGACATCTTGTGACCATTCACCAACTCACTTGTAGTGATATACTTAGATGACATCCTGATCTTCAGCGAGAGTTGGAAAGAGCACCTCCACCACATCTGACAGGTTCTCCAAACACTAGGGAAACACAAGATGTGTGCCAATTTGGAGAAATGCACTTTTGGCATGGCCTAGGTTCAATATCTGGGATACATTATTGATGAACGTGGGGTGCATGTGGATCCAGTGAAGATCCAAATCATTCGGGGTTGCTAGCCTCAACCACTCTGACAGAGCTTCGTAACTTTCTGGGTCTTGCCAATTTCTACCACAGGTTTGTGTTGGGATTCTTTCATTTCACTTGGCCCTTGAGTCAAGTCACTAAGGGAGGAGAAAAAAAATAATCCTTTTGGTCTGAATCTCAACAAAAGGCATTCACAGAGTTGAAACATCACCTCTCCTCTACACCAGTGCTCACATTACTAGACTTGCAACAACCATTTGAGATCGAGACAGATGCCTATGACTATGCTATTGGGGCAGTCCTTACTCAATAGGGGCATCCAATGGCATATCACAATGAGACACTTTTAGACACAGTCCTAAAGTATCCCACTTATGAAAAATAGATGTATTCCATTGTACAAGACTGTAAAAAATGGAAGCATTACATTTTGGGGAAGGAAACAATCATCCGCACAAACCACTGACCCCTGTAGTTCATACAGACGCAAGGGAAGTTGTAGAATGATCGACATTAGAAGTGGTCCACATACCTACAAAAATTCCATTTGAATATCAAGTATAAGAAGGGAAACATGAATAATGTTGTAGACTGCCTCAGCCGACCACTGATCATGGCGTTAACCACCGTTCTCAACTCTTGTGGGCATGAGACTTCTGATTGGACACTTCACTACAAAAGCGACCCAGAATTCAACCACACATACCAGACACTCTTGGAGGGTTAGAGAGATTCAGATTTTCACCTCCAGGATACCCTATTATGCCACTTGGGACACCTTTGTGTTCCTTCAAGTGAGCGTGCCAAGATGATTTTGGAACCACACTACAATCAGGCCACTGAGCATTTTGGAGTCGAGAAAATGGTGGCAATATTACAAAAGTATTTCCATTGGCCAAATCTTCTGCAAGATGTCGGGAAGTACATCAGATCTTGCACTACCTGCACCATTCCCAAACTGACCATCAAGAAGCAAGGCCTCTATACTCCATTGCATACCCCTAGTCAACCTTGGGAATCCATCTCCATGGATTACATGTTGGGCCTTTCTTCTACCATGCATGGAAATGATTTTGTTTTTGTGTTCGTCGACAAATTCTTGAAGATGGTCATTATGGCTGCCTTCAAGAATAATATCACAGTAGAAGCCATTGTTAAACGCTTCTTTGAATGAGTGTGGGTACACTTTTGGATCCACAGTCTATAATCTCATATCGGGACATGTTCCTCAGTACATTTTAGTCCAGTCTCTGGTCGATGTTGTACACCAAGCTCACTAAATCCACAACTTTCGATCCGCAAACTGATGGCCAGACATAGGTCATCAATAGGATGATCATACACATTCTACACATGTACAACTCAAAGAATCCATGCACATGGGATGAGAGCCTACCCTATTTCCAACAAAACTATAACCATGCTCTCCAAATCTCGACTGGATAGATCCCTTTTCAGGTGGGCTTGAGATTCTAGCCACTATGTCCCATTGATGTGGCCATACCATTTGCAGCTACTCAGGCAGATTCGGCTCACGTCTAGTCTGAAGATGATAAGGAAAACAACTTCATTGATCACATCCAACATATCTTCTAGTAGGTCCATGACATTTTGGAGAAATCAAATGCCAAGTACAAGCAATGACATGATCAACATTGGGTGCAACACAAGTTTCAGGTGGGCGAAAAAGTTTGGTTGCATTTGCAGAAGGAATGCCTTACGAGAGCTTATCAGAAACTTAGACCACTCTGATATGGTCCTTACACCATTACCAAGGCTATGGGAGACAATTCATTTGAGCTAAGAATTCCCCCATTCCTTGGCCTACACCCTGTGTTCAATGTGGACCTCCTTCGACCATACTTCTCACCATTGCTAGACACATCAAACATTACAGAACAACTCACACCTACAAAGATAAATCCAGATTGCATGGAAAAATCCACAACTGATTAGATCATGGACACACAGATCAAGAACACCCAATAACAATGATCAAACTATATCGAGTTGTCAAAGCAGGCCAACTCCTTCACCATGGCAAGTGGTTCACCAGGGACCAAGTTCAACAAAAGTTTCCTCATCTCATGGGGGAACTCAATGCAATGGGGACCATTTCTTCCTAAGGGGGGTAGAATGATCCAGGTGGATATTGGTGGCCACCCACCTATTCCACTTGGATCACCACCATTGTTTCTTTTAGTTTTTCAGTTTCCTTATTTGTGGCACAATTTACTATTTTTGGCAGTTTTTCGGGTCCTGAACTTCCGGAGCCGTTTTGAGGCCCTAAACGACGTTTTTTTGGGAGAACTAGGACCAACATGGATCATGATATAATGATGTTCATTCAAAAGTTGTAGTCCTCGAATAGATATTTCTAATGAGGTATTGTGCATGTCAAACGATGATCGTATGCCAAAGTTACAACCCCGAGAAGTTGATGTACCAATTCACCCAAACAGGGCCCATAGTTTGGCGCTTCATCTCCTAGGGTTACATTTATGGATGTTTAGGGTTTTTCATTGTTTGTCAATAATAAATATGCCTTTGAGCCTCATTGTAACACAGTTCAGAGGCATGTAGCTGCCACATCTATTCTCAAAGATAAGCTATGTTAAGTTTAGGTATGTTCTATGCTAGAGCAATTTATTTAAATTTTCACAGTTAGCAATCACATCAGCATTAAGATAAACTGCAGATAGAACATAAATATAAATCGCAGAAGACAAGCCAAGGCAAGAGGACACAAGATATGGCGTGAGCCAGGGACAAACCCCACAATGTGTGGGGAAACCCTTTGATCAAATGTTCTTTTATCTTCAAAGTTCAGCATAAAAAGAGAGAGAGAGTACATTTACAACAGAAGTCAACACTTTGACTTATCTAGATCTGAGCAAAGATCATTTAGTATAGCAATGAGATCAGTTGAAGACATTCTGCTTCAACTGAGTCTCCAAGGTGACTCCTTCACCTATCATCATTTTGCATCTCGTCCATTTGTCCATTTGCTGCACCTTACCGTGTAGCACCATCATGTTGCTCATGATCTCATACTTTTCCCATACATCATGCTGTCCATGATCTACATCATACTTCCCATATACCTCATGATGTCCATATTCATCATACTGCCCATTATCATGCTGCCCTTTAACATGCTGCCCTTTATTAATGTGCATCATTCTTTAGTTCATATACATGTCAGCCTTAGCTACTTGCTATGGCTTACAGCCTAGCAAAGCAGCTAGGCTATAGTTCCATGTCACAGCTGTACAAGATGTTTGTACTGGCTCTGAGATTTTACCGAGATATCTCAGGACTGCTGTATATAACACAGTCCCTTCTTCCGAGATTTTCATCTTCTAATCATTGTTATATTATGCTATCCAACATGCTTAAACTGCTATAGAAGAACCACTGAGATCAGGTGTCAAGACTATTATAGACAGCCTTGGATTGGCCACGCTGTCACCTACAACTACATGCCATTAACATTGATCCTCTAGCTGTAACTGCTTGACAGTGGCTAGGTCCAACCTTCTAACTGTTCCATCAATCTGTGATCTGTGGATAATAATCTGAGTTGTAGTCTATAATGTGATCTATCACCCTTGAATGCAGGTCTGCTATACTTGATTTTAGATCACTGCATATACGAATAGCTTATCTTTTGACTGCGGCTACCACACCTAAAATTTCCATGAGGAAGTATGCGAAATTCTTATCTTCTAAACTGCGTGAACATTTCTTCTTTTACTGCATGAACAGTTCTCCTTTTGGCTGCGTTTTACATGTCTTCCCTAATCTGCGTATATGTCTCTTTTATGACTGCGTTGGATAAGGTGTCCATGTTGTGCGTATTACATCGTATGGAAACCCGCGTGAATATTTCTCCTTTTTGGCTATGTTTTGCTTCCCTGATCTGCGTATTGTCTACGTGTATATACATTGCATTTCCTGAGTGTAAAAGCTGTGCGTTGATATCTATATTGACTATATATATATACATATACAATTGCCTACGTGACTGTATCATTGCATATACAAGTCTTGCTGCGTTGTATTGTTTGCCTTGTGTATATATATCCTTATGTATGCGTAGTGTATAATGGTCTGAACAACATTATGACTGTGGCTCTTCCACAATGGCAATGTGGATAGAACGTTTCCTTTGGCTGCATATGAGACCTCTTTTACAGTGGCCAGATTTCTGCGGCTAGGGTTTACTGCGGCCAGATCTCTATGGCTAGGGCAATGTACAACAACTAGGGCATTACTTGAAGACCAATGTATCACACATGGTGTCTCTCTCCTTCACCAAAAACCCAGACGTGGAGAGGAGGAGACTACAAATGAAGAGGTGTTTTAATTGACATCAAAACTCTTCTATTTATACTAAAGTGAGGATGATGAATAGACACGTCGGTTGGGCTTCTAGAGCCTACATAAGAGCTGGCCAGCTTGATAATAATTACGTAAACAAATAACTTCATATCTCCATAAATACTTATCGGAATCGGATGATCTTTGGATCAATTCTACACCTCTCAACGAGAGGGATCCAATAAAAGTATCAGATGCCATAAATAAGCTAACCCACATGGAGTTTGGCCCTAGTTTCCAATTTAACAAGCTACCATCACCTGAGCTATTCTTATTTCCATTCTGTTTGTAAGCATATTTCAATATTTGATATTAATGAAATGAAGTGTTATTTCTAATGAATCTTTGTTTTTATGGTTATATCTGTAATTTTTTGCTATTTAATTCTGGATCACCAAAGAACTTGCATAGGTAGAGGAAGAGAAAGAGATATTGGCTAAAGAGCCCATTGATAAGAACAATGAGGTGGTGGCTCTCAAGAAGTAGGTAACATAGCTTCAGCATAGGATAAATACTCACATTTGTGTAGAAATCATGCTTGAGAACCGTCAGAATCCCACAGAAAAACTCAAAAAGACCCTCACAGTTCTCCAACTCTCAGAAGGGGACCTTAAGAAGGTGCAGATGGACTTAGACACTGCCCATCAAGCCCTAGCACAGAAGGAAAAACAACTCGAGATTGCCAAGACCAATGTAAAAATAATCAGAAAGAACTTGCATGCAACTAATTAGGAGATCTTTGATCTTAAGGACAAGCTGAAAGGAAATATGTCCCTCCTACAAGCTATACAATTGATCTAGGACGAGATAAAAGCAGAGATGAAGAACAACTAGGAACACATAACTCTGATGGACGAGTAAAGGATTGTGATCAAAGACTATGATTTATTCATCCTAGATTCCAATTAGAGGGTGAAAAGAATGCCCAGATTTCCAAGAAATTTATCCAATATATGAATGAGAAGCCACTAAGTGAGTTGAAGGTTATAGATGTGGTGGATAGGGTGTCTTCAATCATGGATATTTCCAAAGTAATCCAAAAGGAGGAGGCTAGAATCAAAGCTGAAGAATGCCTGGAAGTAGTGCTGAAGGATGTGGTTACCTTTAACTTAGAGTTTGAGGAGAGAGTTCTAGCAAGGTTGCCCAACTGTTGGGATTTCGTGGGAGTGTTGACCCCGTGGGAGAAATACAATTATATGCCGATAGAGGCTGAAAGAAAGGTTGATTCATCCCGCGAGAAGACTACTACCTTGAAGGGTAAAAATGTGGTAACTACTTGAGAAGAAATTTTCAACTAATGGGGTTGGTGAAGACCTTATTCCATCCGAGTTTTAACTATTGATGGTTTACTAATATTAAATTTTCCTATCATCTGTTCTTTCATACTTCTCTACCAAGTACAACACTGTGGCAACGATGCAATCAATTTGTTAATCCTCCACAACTCTAGATCATCGATCTAGAAACGCTGCCTCCTAGACCAACTCATCAATATTGAAGATACTGCTAATTGTGTCAGTCATGACATTTTACTATTTTATGTTTTATGTAAATGTTTTATTTTCAAAGATTCAATTCCAATTGGTTAGGATCTGGCTAGTACAACTGTGCCACTAAGCACACTGATATCTTTTTGTTCTGATGATGCACTATAAAATCAAGAAAAATTATTTTGTAAGGGGTGGAGGCCCTATAAAAAATAGCTTATGATACAAAACCAAGGGTTCCAAATTTTGTTTCAAGAGGGAAGTGTTACACGTCATTTTGTCACCATGACACTTGATAGTTAAAATAAATCTCTCGCCATCAATAAACATGTTCCACTACACTCCTTAGAAGTCAAACAATCAAAAACCCTTGAAGAATATGTGAATTTTGGGTAAAATGGATTTACGACTTGTTAAGTATGACCCACATGCTTTTCCTAGTCATTTTTCGCGCTTTTACAGTTTCTATCCCTAAAAACTGCATAGAATTGCGTTCTATCTTCCATTATAGACCACGTAGATAACTCAAATAAAAGTAAAAATAAAAAGTGAATTTCAGAAACATTGTTGGTCGAATATATACCAACTAAAAGCTTCTAGGTCATATCTATTCAAGCCATACCCCTCATATCATGGAGCTAATTCCCTTTCATCAAGGAACCCTAATCCACCAATTAGAGGATCTCATCCTTCTCTTTTGGACCTGAAACTTATTCCTATTGGCCTATAAATTGACTAGAGGATAGAGGGATTAGGAGGTTCAAAAAATATACACTTATGTTGTTGGATTTAGATTGGAAGGCTTATCAGCTAAGGAGATGTTTAGAGGCATTTGGGAGGAACCTCATGACATCAAGGCATAGGTTGTAAGGCTCTTCTTTATCCTTGAATTAATACAAATGAATCCTTTCTCTCATTGTATTGTCTTATTGAAATGATGAATGATTTATGCTTCTTTTGATATTCATTAAGATAATCTCAATTTGTAATCTCCTTTATCATTAGATTAAGCTTGTTTGAATTGTTACGATTGCATATGCCTTTGGTCTCTCTTATTTTTGTGATTGCAGGTATTTTTTAGCATTGGGAAGCTTCATCGAGACAAAACATGGATCTTCATCAAGAATTTCACAAATAGGTAAGAGGTTTATTCTCCTACTCTTGAATTTACAATTCAAATGAAATAAGCTTAGGGAAAGAGTTATTCAATTGTCTATTAGGATCTAGGGAGATCGCTCTTGTCAACAAGGGGGATTTATATACCATAACAGGAAGCTCTGCAATTGTGAATGAAATGTATGCCTTGTTTGAATATCAATGAAATTTTTTGGCGATTCTGGCTCACATGGGACTGTATTATGTATTCTCTTTTATTTCTATTCCATGTACCTTTACTCTTCTTCTTAGATTACATGTAATAGTAGTTGCTGGATGTGTTTGTTTATTTATGGAATCATGGATTCATCTATGTCTAATGCTGGTTTAAGATGCCTATGACTGATAAAACTTTACATCCTTAATACATGCTCCATGTAATTTAACATGTCATTTATGCGTTTCTTTCTTCATTTTGATGCTGAAGTCTAATGCACTAGATTCTTAACTAATACCTGTGTATTTAAGTCGATTCATTTATAGTTCCTCTCTCTAATTCATTGCAACGACTGATAAAACTTCATTCTCACGTAATGTTGGCCACCAAGTCAAACCTTAATTCTTCTATGAGTATTAATTTGCTGCCATATTTTCATTTCTCTTCTTTAAGAATATTATGAACCAGCTTGTCTTAAAATATGTTAACATTGAGTGTGAGTAAAAAATTTCTAGAAGATCCTACAAACTCTCAACAATATGTCCTAGGTACTGGTCTCTCTTTAACCCAGGGGCTATCTCTAGGAGCCACAACATCTTCTGGCACCGTTTCCGGGGATGAATCAGAATATTTTCCCTAGGTACAACACTTGTACACCCTTAAATTAGGTGAGTAAGAAGGGGTGTGGGTTGAATATTTCTCACCTGGGCGACTCCACTGTCAAAATCTATGTTTGAGCACCTTGTCTTTCAAGAGACCCCATACTCTGTCTGACACTTCTCAACAAAAAAATCTCCCAGTTTTTGATCCTGAAAAAATCATATCTAGGAGGGTTTGGAAAGAAAGAACTCCTATCACTCCAGATCCTATGATTTCCTTTCCTGAAGTATCGAACTCTAGTTTTGAGAAGGATGAAATAAACTTCCCAGAGTCCTCTGCCAGAACCTTGGAGTATTCAAAAGAACACTGCCAACTGTTTAGCTCATTTTCCTCAAAGGTTAACGCTGATGAGGCTTATGTCAGTACTCCTCTCTTCACATTCTAGACCTTCCCATAAATCAAAGAAGTCAAAGATATCCTCATAAGCAACCTAACTCAGATCATGTCTAGTGGTCCACCTCAGCCCCAACTAGCCAAAATTCATAGAACCCCTCAGCAAGGCCCTTTAATAAACCTTCTACCACCTCCCTTGCAAAATATGGTTGTCCCTCATTTTATTCTCAACAAATGTGCTCCACTTGACTTTCCACAACCCTTGAATGGGATGCCACAAGATTATCTTAAACTCTTGCCAATATTTTCCAGAGAGGGTGATATCTTAGCTCAGAGGGATATAGAAATCTTCTGTGCGTTTGTTGAAAACCTGAATGTAGAACATATGGATGTAGTACTAAGACTATTTGTTTAGTATCTAGATGGGGTGGATAGGAATTGGCTTAAAGCTTTACCAAATGATTTAATCACTACCTAGGAGGAGATTGATGCAAGAGCAGGCGACTCAGAGAAAAGCCTGCACTTTCTATGTTAAAAATATGTTTTTTCCTTAGTTAAAAATAGGAAAAAAAATAAGACATGCTATCTTTTCTCTAAAAAGTAGGATTAGCATGGAGAATAAAACTTACTAAATGGTAAAAAGCTTAAATTACTAGGTAAAAGCTGCTTTTGTACTAAATAAAGATTTACATTATGAGTAAAAAAAGAAAAAGATGTAAAAACTTAGCCGCCAAGTAGGGAAGATTTCCTTTGTAGTACAAGTATAGAATTAGAAATTTTATGCATGAACCATAGGGGGAATGAATGTATTCTGCAGCTCTTAAAAAGAGAAAAAAGACAGAGTGTCTGGTCCAGGCAGAGAGCGCGGACTTGTGAAAAGGATATGCTAGTTAACTATGTAATGAGGAGATTTCCGCACTTTTCAGGACAAAAATGATTTAATAAGAAAAGGTTTGGAAGGTGTTTACAAACCCCACAGTGCGCATGCTGTCTGTTAAATTATAATTGAATACCTGTAAGTCAATTGGAATGGTGCATATGCTGTCAGTTAGTTTATAATTGTATGCCTGCAAACATCAATTTGAAGCGGTGTCAATTCTGTGTATTGGTGCATATACTGTCAATTGTATATTTGAATGCCTATAGAATTTAAATGGAAGGCTGTGGCGGGTCTATTGGAATTTAAATACAGTGCGTAATAGCATAAATTACACTTGGTGTTTGTATGAATTATAAAGAGTGTTTAAAAGTTGTGCGCCCATTCATATATTATGTGGTAATGCGTTCAACGCTTGTATAGCATAGCGTTGGGGTCACATATTACAGTGTGTTCAAAGGTTTATGCCAACACATATACTCTAGTTTCGTTCAATAGAACAGTGAATAGATGTTAATGTGGCAGCCAGGTGGGATTATGGTAAAATTGTGATAGCTATTATAAGCATTCACCTATTGCACAAAGTTGAGAATTAATGACTGATGATTTCCGGGAATCGACGAGAGAACAAACTGGAGACATAGAAGATGTTGCAGTCAAGCTAGGAAGACTGTCTTTAGAACCAGCAAGCAGTCCATCATTTGTGGTATCAGAGCAGCCACTGACATAGAGTTGAATCTCAGGAGCAGGAGAAGGATGGATTTCAGGGTTGGAAGAGGATGAGGACGTGGACGTGGTGGAAGAGGACGACATGCTGAGAATGTTGAATTGAGGGAAGATATAGAGGAGCTGCGAGCTAGATTGGATGCGCTAATCTCCGGCAGAAACATAGATGATGGAGACGTGAGTGAACCCGAAGCAGAAGCTACTAAGGAGGAAGCAGTAGAGATTTCTCCTGAGATGAAGCTCTTTCAGTCAGTGATGAAATCCACAGCCAGGCCATGGAACCAGTTAGTACTAGTATATCAAGGAGGACTAAATCCAGAAGAACTGATCGACTGGATCAATAGCATGGAAAAATTCTTCGATTATGAAGAATTGGAAGATGAGAAGAAGGTAAAGTTTGTTGTCACCAAACTAAAAGGCCATGCAGCGCTCTGGTGGGATGGTGTGCAGGCGGAAAGGAGGAGACTGGGTAAGCAGCCAATCAAGAATTGGAGCAGAATGGTCGCGAAGTTAAAAGGTAAGTTTTTGCCCAGTAATTATCAGCAAACATTATTTAGACAAATGCAAAATCTTAGACAGAGAGCTTTAACAATGAAGGAATATACAGAAGAGTTTTATAAGGTGAGCATAAGAGCTGGAGAAGCCCAGAATACAGATGAGAGGGTGGCAAGATATATGAATGGCCTCAGAATGGACATTCAGGATGAGATAAGTTTACTGTCTCCAAAAACAATAGAGGAAGACTATCAGATAGCACTGAAGGCTGAAGAAAAACTTATGAGGAAGCAGTCTGCCCGAGGGAGAGGGACTTTCAGAGGAAAGGAAAGTCAAGGTGGTAGTGGAAGATCTACAGCACTTGCAGAAGGAGCTACCAGTAGCTCAACCCAGCATGCATCCACAGGAGGTGATGCAAGAGGCAGAGGGAGTTTTTCCAGAGGAAGAGGAGGCAGAGAAGTAAGATGCTACAGATGCAATAAGCTGGGACATAGAGCTTTTGAGTGCCCAGAGAGTGCAGAAATAAAACAGAGGAATGCAATTGTTGCTCCAGCTGAGGAAGAGGTACCAGTGGCAGCAGTAACAGAAGAAGTGGATACACCAGAAAGCAGAGAGTCTCTGGTACTTAACAAAGTTTTGATCAAATCAGCAAAAGAGGTGACTGAACCACCGCAAAGGAAGGCTTTATTCAGGACAGTGTGTAAAGTCCAAGGAAAATGTTGCCAGATGATCATTGATAGTGGCAGCACTGATAATCTAGTTTCTACAGAAGTAGTGGAGAAATTGAAGCTGAGGACAATGAAGCATCCGACACCTTATAAAGTGTCATGGCTGAAAAAGGGACATCAACTGCTGGTAAGTGAACAGTGTGAAGTAGAATTTCAAGTAGGCAAATACAAAGATAAAATTTTTTGTGATGTGATGCCTATGGACATGTGTCACATATTGCTTGGAAGGCCTTGGCAATATGACAGAGCAGCCATGCATGATGGGAAGAGGAACACCTACAAATTTGGAAAGGATGGTGTCAATCACACATTGTTGCCTTTGCAGGAAGATGTACCAGGATAGAAGACTGATTCAAAAACCTTGTTATTTGGAGAAAAGGAGTACTTGGAGCAGGTGATGGATGTACAAAAGACTGTTCAGAGCAATGGTGAGAAAGTGAAGACGGCAGAGTCTGATCAAATTGGTGAACCAGCTGATGATTTCTCTAGAGTCGTTGAAGGTATAAAAGGTTGTGTGAAGTTTCCAAATCTACTCCTAATAAAGTTATTGAATTGTACAGGAAACTAGATCTTCAGAGAAGAGAACTGGAGAGACAGAGAACTCATGCACAGGTTAATTTGCTGAGGAAATAAGGCAGGGAAGTTTTCATGAAGGACAGTCATGAAGCAGAAGATGGTAAGAAGGCGAGACTAGCTGACAGTCTCATGGTGAATACAAATCAACATGATGAAATATTTCTAGAGAAAGCTGAGGAGAAAGCCAGTGAAAAATTTTTGGGTCCTGAAAAAGACAGGGAGCTGCAGAAAAAGAAATTAGTGACTGAAGCGAAAAATGAGACAAGTGCGTCTTGTGATTTTAATGCTAACAATTTGATTGTGTTTACAGGTGATGAGCCAAAGCATGTTGCAGAGGGACAAGAAGCTTGGGAGGTAGCAACATCTATGGCGGAAGCGGAAGCAGCTTCTATGTTAACAGCTGAATTAAGAGAAATTGCAAAGAGCCGCAGCAAGCTCCACATAGAAATTGAAGAAATATGGCAACTGATGATGCAACAGTCAAATTGGAGAAAAATAGAAATAGCAGTAAGCAAGATCGATCAGAATTTGAACCTGATTGACAGAAAGAAGAAGATGTAGGAAAGGATAACAGAAATGCAGCAGCAGCAAAGGCATAAGGCGTTTGGATGGTTGCAGAACAAAGTGTGGGACCCTGGAAGACAAGAACAAGGACTAAAGCTCATGATCAGGAGATCATGATCATTTTCAACCTTGGGAGTCTGATGCAGGAGCAGGCGAATCAGAGAAAAGCCTGCACTTTCTATGTTAAAAATATGTTTTTTCCTCAGTTAAAAATAGGAAAAAAAATAAGACATGCTATCTTTTCTCTAAAAAGTAGGATTAGCATGGAGAATAAAACTTACTAAATGGTAAAAAGCTTAAATTACTAGGTAAAAGCTGCTTTTGTACTAAATAAAGATTTACATTATGAGTAAAAAAAGAAAAAGATGTAAAAACTTAGCCGCCAAGTAGGGAAGATTTCCTTTGTAGTACAAGTATAGAATTAGAAATTTTATGCATGAACCATAGGGGGAATGAATGTATTCTGCAGCTCTTAAAAAGAGAAAAAAGACAGAGTGTCTGGTCCAGGCAGAGAGCACGGACCTGTGAAAAGGATATGCTGGTTAACTATGTAATGAGGAGATTTCCGCACTTTTCAGGACAAAAATGATTTAATAAGAAAAGGTTTGGAAGGTGTTTACAAACCCCACAGTGCGCATGCTATCCGTTAAATTATAATTGAATACCTGTAAGTCAATTGGAATGGTGCGTATGCGGTCAGTTAGTTTATAATTGTATGCCTGCAAACATCAATTTGAAGTGGTGTCAATTCTGTGTATTGGTGCATATACTGTCAATTGTATATTTGAATGCCCGTAGAATTTAAATGGAAGGCTGTGGCGGGTCTATTGGAATTTAAATACAGTGTGTAATAGCGTAAATTACACTTGGTGTTTGTATGAATTATAAAGAGTGTTTAAAAGCTGTGCGCCCATTCATATATTATGCGGTAATGCGTTCAACGCTTGTATAGCATAGCGTTGGGGTCACATATTGCAGTGCGTTCAAAGGTTTATGCCAACACATATACTCTAGTTTCGTTCAATAGAACAATGAATAGATGTTAATGTGGCAGCCAGGCGGGATTATGGTAAAATTGTGATAGCTATTATAAGCATTCACCTATTGCACAAAGTTGAGAATTAATGACTGATGATTTCCGGGAATCGACGAGAGAACAAACTGGAGACATAGAAGATGTTGCAGTCAAGCTAGGAAGACTGCAACCCATTACAAAATCCCAAATTCATCAGAGATGGAAAAATATTTTATGCAGAACTGGGGAGAGAAAAAGGATCGTAGGTACATCCTCACATAATTTATTGTAATCAAGAAAAAACATAATGAAGATGTTTCAGAATTTATAAAAAGGTTTAACAAATTATAGAACAGTCTGCCTGTTGAAATCAAACCTCCACAAGATGCTACCAAAGTGGTTTTTGCTGGAACCTTTGAACCATAATTTGGGTTCACTGTTAGAGAAAGGGAGTCCCATACCCTGGACCAGATTCACATAGATGCTTTAGAAGTTGAAGCAAACTTCATCTCCACAGTGAAATGGAAAGGAAAAATTGAGTATAGTGATAGGAGGAGGGGAAAGGAAGAAGCCATCTCTTCAAGTCATGGAAATGAAACCCAAGAGAAAAAACTAGAGGAGTTGAACAAATCAATAAGAAATTTGTCTAACAAGCTAGTGAAATTGGAGTTGGAAAACAAAAACCCAACTCGACAAAGTCAACCAACTCCTAACTGAAATTTCAACCGTCAATATAGGAGGCCACCCTTGCAGATCTTGCAAAGGGAGAGAAAGGATCAACATGACCATATTCACTCCCCTTTGTATCTAGAAGATGATCCTGAAGAGAATGTTGAAGATGCTATAGAGGTCCAAGAAAACCAATTCTCTTCTCTTTCTGATGAGGAACATGAAATAGAAGCACATGAGGAAGAAGGGGATGACTTGGATGCCCCATTGGATGATGGTGAGATTTATAATTATTGGAGACAGTTTGGTAACTTCATGCAAGATCAGTTGCATAGAAAATATGATCTTAGGTACTCTAGGAAAAGGTCTAGAATGTAGGATCAAAATGAGGAATCCCCTCACTAAAATCCTTCTAAGTCAACAAAGAAAGGAACTAAAACTCTTGACCAAGTCCCACCAAACAAAAAGGAGTTCTCAGATCCTATTCCTCACAAGCCTAAATCCCTAAAATATAGAAGTTGACAACACAAGTCAAGCTAGTATGTAATGAGGATAAATAACTTAATAATGTTGCCAAAACTGATAGGAACCCCACTGCTTTCAACCTTCAAAAAGAGTTGGAAACAATCAAAATCTATGTCCCTTTGACTGATTGTTGAAGCAACCTAATTATGAAGCTCAAGTATCTCAATTCATGTGTTCACCCATTGTATCCCCTCTGCAAGATCTCCTGAACCTTCAAGAGGAAAGACTCGTTAGTTTTATTTGGACATCATGTTAGGGAGCAGGACTCTTCCACTACCCCTTTCTATGTTACCTTGGTAATTCATGATCTCCTACTACACAAATGTATGCTTGAGTCAGGAGCATCTCATAACCTAATGCCATTGTCTATTATGGAACAATTGGGAATACAAATAAGAAAACCATACAAAGATCTGTACTCCTTTGATTCCAATAGGGTAAAATGCCTAAGGATGATTGAAAACCTAGTGGTCAATTTGGTTCAAATCCTAGTAAAAAGTGTGGTAATGGACATTGTAGTTGTTGACATCCCTGCAAGGTTTGGTATGCTTTTGTCCAGGTCAAGGAGATCGAAAATCGGAGGGTCCATCAAACTAGATTTGACATATGCTACCGTTCCTGTGTTTGGTGGAGAAGAACGTTGATTGTATATAGAATCTAGATTTTTGAAGACAATTACAAGGGCTGATTATTCAAATAATTCTCCTATGTATGGTAAAGAGAATGTGTTTTCTTGCTTACTGCTAGAAGAAAATGATCAAATCATGAATGAAACTCAGGTGGAATGCTTTGTCCAGCTGAATAAACAATCATTGGAGTCTAAAAAAATATGGAAATTATATTTTGATGGTTCTTATTCCAGGGAAGGAAATGGAGCAGGTGTGTTGATGATATCTCTAGAAGGTAACATGACTCCTCTCTCTTTCAAACTAGAGCTTGAAGCCACTAATAATAGTGCTGAATATGAAGCATTGTTGTTAGGACTAGAATCTGTCAGATATCCCAACATTGGATGCATGGCAATATTTGGGGATTTAGAGTTGGTGGTAAAACAAATCAAACATCATTGCCAAACCAAGCATCCAAGACTGAAGGCCTATCGAAATGAAGTATGGGATCTCATTGAGAACTTTTTCTTAGCCTCCAATATCCAATTTTTGTCCAGATAAAGAAATTAGATGGCTGACTCCTTCACAATTTTTGCTAGCAATTTTAAGCCTCCTCAAAACCCCTTGCTCAGATCTGAAGTTTAGATCAGGTACAAAAATTCAGTACTAGACAATGCAAAGTATTGGCAGGTGTTAAAGATGAGGAACACATAAAACACTTCGTGGAGGTTATTAGAGAGTTTTCGAACTCAGATTAACAAGGAAGATGAGAAAATAGGAGATGAAAAACAAGTCGGTTGGGAAGAAACTATTGTTGGACACAAAATTTGACAACTAAAGGGTAATACCATCCCCAGGGAACTGGTCCCATTAGAAAGGTTGTTTAACCCAAATGATATGGTTTCCAAACCAAATGAACAAGAGCTTGAAGAGTAGGTGGAGGACTATAATATTGACACAGAACAAGACCCAAAAATAATCAAACTAACTAAGGGAGTCCCTAAAAAATACAAGAAAAGGTATATCGACATTTTTAAGCAATATATGGAGGTATTTTCTTTTTCATATGATGAATTGAAAACATTTGATACTACTATCGTTCAACACAAAATTCCTTTAAAAAGTTGGGTGAAGCCATACAAATAGAAGCTCAGACAGATTAACCTTTTGTTACTTCCATCAATTGAGAAAGAGGTGAGAAAGTTGTTGCAGACCAAAATTATTGTGCCTTTGAGGTATTCAAATTGGGAATCAAATTTAGTCCCTGTCAGGAAGAAGAATGGAGAAATAAGGTTATGTGTCGACTTTAGAAATTTAAATAAGGTCTCACTAAAAGATAATTACCCTCTACCTAAAATGGACTACATTCTATCCAAGGTGGTAGGATATGCTCATATGTCCATTATGGATGGTTTCTCCAGATACAAATAAGTCATTTTACATCTGAAGATCAGAAGAAAACTTCTTTCACTACACCCTAGGGAACATTTATGTATGCTAGAATGCCTTTTAGCATCATAATCGTTGGCTCCACTTTTCAAAGAGTTATGGACATAGAATTTATCAACGAACATGACAAATTTGTAGTAATTTACCTGGATGACATCACTGTCTTCTAAGAAATAGACGAAGAGAACATTAAACATTTTCAAATCACTTTTTAGAAGTGCATAAAGTGTGGTATGTCCTTAAACCCCAAGAAATATCAGTTTTCTCTAAGTGAAGGAAAGCTACTAGGCCGCATTGTGGCAAATGAAGGAGTAAAATATTGATCCCAAAAGGGCATAATCCATTAAAAAAATTCCATTACCAAGAAAATGGAAATAATTCCAGGTCTTCTTGGGTAGAATCAACCTTTTGAGAAGGTTTATATCCAATTATGCTGAAATTGTCAAAGAGATCACATAGATGTTGAAGAAGGACATGGAAGTAAAGTGGACTATAGAAGCTCGAGAATCACTCTCTAGAAAAAAAATGCTTTTGCAGAGGCCCCAAATATTAGTTAGTCCATATTATCAAAATCCATTTCCCATTTTTTCTTTTACTTCTCCTTACATGGTGGCTGCTATCTTGTTGCAGAAAAATATTGAAGGACATGAGCAACCAATTGCATTTTTTAGCCAGGTGTTATGAGATGCTAAGCTAAAATATAACATTTTGGAGAAACATGCCTACATCTTAGTCAAAGCCCTGAAATATTTCAAAATTTATGTCCTGCAATCAAATATAACAACTAATGTTCCTACAACTGTTGTGAAAGATATTCTTGTGTAGGGTGAGAGTGAAGATAAAAGAGGCATGTGGATTTACAAGATACATGAATATGACATGGATATCAAGCCCACCAAGTTTATCAAGGGGCATGGGCTAGCTAAAATTATGTTTGAAGCAAACTTCCAAGCCTTGGGTATAAACTTGTTGGCATGAAAGGAATGGAGGAGGTGGAAAAGTAGAGGAACAAAAAAAATTTGAGGCCTCAACATAGAAAATCCATATGAAATACCTTATGTCCCACTGGTATAAACAGATTCTCCATTATTTACTTTTTCTGCGGTGTCTAATAAATTTTGACAAAGTTAAATACAAGGATTTGTGGCTACAAGCCCAAAAATTTTTCATCTTGAATGGCCAGTTGTATTGGAAAGACCTAGTGGGGATTTTACTTTTATGGCTGGTCGAAGAAGAAATTCATAAAGTGTTTGATGAGTTTCATAATTGTGTATGTGGAGGACAATATAGCTGGAGAGCTACAACTCATAAAATTCTCAAAGTAGGTTTCTATTGGCCCAAGTTGTTTGGTGAGGTGCATACCTATGTTCAGGCCTATCAGAAATGTCAAACGTTTGTAGAAAAATAGAGGTTGGAACCCCTTCCCTTAATCCCTGTGTTTATAGAAGAACCCTTCAGGAAATGGGGGTTTGAATTCATTGGAGAAATCCATCCACCATCTAGTGGTCAACATAAATGGATACTCAAAACCACTAATTACTTCATTAAGTGGGTGGAGGCAGTCCCAACGAGAAATGCAATTGGTGCAATGGTTATCACGTTTATGGAGGAGAACATCCTTGCTAGGTTTAGCTGCCCAAGGTAAATTGTCACTGATAATGCCCAGGTATTCAAGTCATACAAGTTCATTAATTTTTTCCAAAAGTAAAACATTATAGTAGGCACTCAACTACCTATTACCTGTAGGGAATGGATTGGATGAATCCTCCAACAAAAATTTAGTAAGGATTCTAAAGAAGACAATATCTAAAAATCAGAAGAACTGAGACTCACAACTAAAGTTCACTCTGTGGGCTAATAGAGTTACTACTAACAGGTCCACTGGGAAGTCTGCTTTTGAATTAGTGTAAGGGAAGTTTTCAATTTTCCCTATACGATTAGCAATTCTAGTAGCTAAAATCCTACAAGATGTGAAGGAGGAGCCAAATCCTCTAGCCAGAAGAATAAATCAGTTGGTAGAACTTCGATAAATTAGAGAGTAGGTAAACCAAAATTTGATTGATTATCAGGAAAGGATGAAATCTATTTTTTGACAAAATATCAAGGGACGAATCTTTACAACCAAGAGATTTGGTACTTAGATGGGATGTCAAGAGAGAGGATAAAAGAAATCATGTGAAGTTTTATCCCTTGTGGTTTGGGCCTTTCAATATTTCTGAAGCAAAGGGGGGGAATACTTTTTCACTAGAAAATTTAGATGGTGAAGTGTTTGGACTGCCTATAAATGGGCAGTTTCTCAAGCTTTATTTTCAACATTAAGGAGGCCCATTCTCACCCATTGGAAATACCAGTGAGCCATTGTACATACCAACATTGTTTTGTGTTCTTATGGTTTCTATTTTGTTTCATGAATGTTTGAATAAAATGACTCCTTTCCCAAAGGGGTAAGGCACTAATATGCAGGTTTTCAATGCATTGCATGCAATACACTGTCCCCAATTGGAGCCAATGTTGTTGTCTATCATATTTTTGTAGAACTGTCAAAAGGCTTGCATTGAACACCTTTGTTTTAATAAATAGATGAATTAATATGGTAGATAAGCTTGGGTTCAAGTGATACACTAGGAGCCTCTAAATACCAGAGCCTGCAATTATTGCATACTTCATCAAGAAAGTGCAGCAGGGTAAGGAACAAAAAAGTAGAGGAACAATGTTTCAGTTATAAATTGAGTAGGTTTTAAGGTAGATTGTTGTGCATCTCTGCCCAGCTAGTCCTCAGAGACACTTGGGGGGGTAAATTGCACGGAAAATAAGCTGACACTACCCCTTAGAGTTAAATAGTCAGTGAGGCAGGATCTGTCGATCAATGGCCCAGATTGATTCCAGGGGGTTGTGACAAGATCCTGCCTCCCATTCTTCCACCTGCCATGTCACGAACCCACCAATGTCGTTGACAAGCGAGCAATGAAGGTAAAATGGTAAAATCCTCCCTCTGCTCCTATCCTCCTGTCACATGTCACTTCTCCAATCATTTTTCGCCACGTGTCCCCTCCCCATCACACCCCATGACATCATTTGATGTCAGATGACCGTTGCCCCCTTGCCTATAAAAGCCCTTCCTCGTTTAGCTGTTTGAGTTTAAATTTGTTTTCCTGTTGCAAATTTGCTTCGCCGTTCGATTGGTCTGCAACGTTGTTCGTCCACCAAGAAGATCTAGAACTTCTACCAGTGCTGTTTTTTAGCCATTGCCCAGTCAATCAGGTAACCTGTCAATCTCCCAACCCACAACTTCTTTCTATATATGATAAAATTGAAGAACATGGTCCCAAAATCCCCCAAATCTTTGAAAGTCAAACCTTCCTCCAATGTCAAGCTGCTGATGGGTACAAAAGCACACATTTCATACCCCCCCTTATCCTTATCACCTGTTAGACCTCCGGTTCGACATGTATGGCCACCATGTTAGAGGGGAGGACCCATTATGAGTAGTTGACTATGGGTTATACTATCAAATTGCACCCTCTGTATATTATTTCCCTGAGTTCATTTCTTGGCTAACTACTTCATACGTTGAGGAGAAAAACTACTTCGTATCTGCTATCGGAACCAAAATCCTAGAGGTAATACCATAGTTGATTCATAAGGATCTATTATACCGAGTTTCCCTTGAGCCTAAAAAATTCACAAAAACCACTCTAATTTACAGTTATAGTACCATCTCAGCTAGAGAGAATCAACCTTTTCTACAAATGATCCTTGCCCTAGGCTTGCAGTCTTTTCCCATCATTGATAGTTTCCCGATATCCATATTTACGGAGTCTGTGCAACCTATTCTGTCTATAATTTCTTATTTATTTGGAGATGATAATGCCAGTATGGCCAATAAAGCCTCCTGAGGATTTATGAGGGAGATGATGCAACATGATCACTATTTTGATAAACCTTCTTTCTTGGAAGAGTCCATAAAATTCCAATTGCACCATTTTCCGGTCACCTCATATTTCAGATACTATTCCTTTTGGTTCTATTTCATTGTTTACACCCATGTAGATGCATTTGAGTGCCTAGGTCTCAGTCTGATGGCCCCAAAAAAGCAGAGAAAGTCCGTTTTCTATTGGGATGTTGTTGTTAGCAGGAGACTAGATAATGATGGCTATTCCCAATTCATATATTCTTACATGGCCATAGCTTACAAAATCATTCACAATGTCCTCCCCCAAAGAATCATGCGTCAATAAAAAGTGATCCTCCATCTCAGCAAGGATACTAGGGTGGGATACTAGTATTTGTTTGAGGAATATACAAAGATTAGGGTTTATAGGTGTTAGATTCCTCCTTATCACTTTCCTGTGTTCATGCCAATAACGATATTCACCCTGCAATTCATTAGAAAAAGTCTCAATGTGGACCATATCCATTTTGTCCTTACTAAAAAGGGGTAGATGTTCAAGTTAGGTAAGCCTATAGGCCCCTTCATTGTTAACTCCAAACAGGCCTTTCAAGTAATAGAGGATTTACTAAAACAAATGAATTTTGATATGGGATATGTTTGGCATTATGATCCTCATGGTGTCATTACAAACAAGAGGAAAATCATAAATGCTTCAACTTATGATCATGATTATAGGCCTGAGATTGAATGGAAGGATAACTTTCATTCATGTCCCATTAACATAGAGATGGATATTGAGACTCCAACTACAAAAGACAAGGCACAAAATAGGACCGTATATGAAACAAGGGATGTGGAGATGAAGGATGTCCATACCAGAAAGAAAGCCAAGACTTAAGAAGTAGAGGAAGAAGAAATAGAAACTAGGTTGGCGGAGATAAAGCCAACCTAGCTAGGATTCCAGGATGACTCTGGAAGACTCACTGCAGGCCATTGCCTCATCATCCTCAGAGGTAGCCATTCTGAGTTCAGTAGGGAGTGCAAATGTGGCCAAGCCCATTTGGCCTGTAGGGAAAACAATCGAAGAAAGAAATAAAAAGACTAGGGAGGATCTGTAGCAATAAATAACATCACATTTGGTATCATATTAGACCAGACTCCTAAATGTTATGGATATGGAGAGGAACCAAACAAAATTCTCACTACACCACCCATTGGCACAGTGACTACCATCAAGCTCTCAGTTCAAGGCTCTAGACGTGTCTTCTGACTTGACAAGTTTCCCTCTACTTAACAAGATCAACTTCCACAAGAAAGTGGGAGAAATGTTGTATAGTGAGCTAAATCGAAATGCCATGACCTTAACCATGGCCAAGAAGATGTTGGAGAAGTATGCAACCAAATTGAAGCAAGAGAGAGCTAATTCTAGAGCTCCATACATGCAGAATGAGAATTTAAAAGAGTTTATTATGAATATGGGGGTGAACCCAGAGGAAAAAGATACATTTGAGACCTTACTCCAGATCTCACAAGTAGAGATTCAAGAGCTGAGGCACAAGAAAAATATTCCATCCTATGAACATGTGTAGTGCAAAGAACTTGCATAGGTGGAGGAAGAGAAAGAGATCCTAGCTAAAGAGATGATTGACAAAAACATTGAGGTGGTTGCTCTCAAGAAGTAGGTAAAAGAGCTTCAACAGAGGATAGATACTCACATTTGTGTAGTACTCTTGTCTGAGAACCCTCAAGATCCCACATAACAACTCACAAAGACCCTCACCGAGCTCCATCTCTCGGAAGGGGAACTTAAGAAGGTGCAGATGAACTTAGACACTACCCAGGGAGCCCTGACACAAAAGGAAAAATAGCTCGAGAATGCCAAGACCAATACAAAACTGATCAACAAGAACTTGCAGGTAGTTAATCAGGGGATCTCTAAGCTTAAGGATAGGCTGAAAGGAAATATGTCCCTCCTACAAGCTAAACAACTACCATGGGATGAGATAATAGCAAAGATGAAGAACAACTAGGAACACATAAATTTGATGGACGAGCAAAAGATTGTGATCAAATATTATGATTTCTTCATCCTAGATGCCAATGAAGAGGGTGAAAAGAATGCCCATACTACAAAGAAATTTATCCAATATGTGAATGAGAATCCACTCAATGAGTTGAGGGATATAGATGTGGTGGATAGGGTGTTTGCAATCATGGAGATTGCCTAAGTAATCCATAAGGAGGAGGCTAGAGTCAAAGCTGAAGAATGCTTGGAAGTAGTGCTGAAGGATGTGGCTACCTTTAAATTAGAGTTTGAGGGGAGAGTTCTAGTAGGGCTGCCCAACTGTTGGGATTTCGTGGGAGTGATAACCCTGTGGGAGGAATACAGTTAGATGATGGTAGAGGCCAAAAGCAAGGTTGATTCATCTCGTGAGAAGACTGCTACCTCGAAGGGTAAAACTATGCTAAACTACTTGAGAAGATATTTTCAACTGCTGGGGTTGGTGAAGACCTTATTCCGTCCTAGGTTGAACTATGCAGGGATTAATAGTATTAAAATTTCATATCAGTTGTTCTTTCACACTCCTCTACTAAGTCCATCATTGTGACATCAATGTGATCAATTCGTTAATTCTCCACAACTCTAGATCATCGATCCAACAATGCTACCTCTTAGACTAGCCCATCACCAATGAAGATATTGCTGATTATATCAATCATGACATTTTACTGTTTTATGTTTTACGTAAATGTTTTATTCTCAATGATTCAATGCCAGTTAGTTAGGATTCGGTTATTACAGTTGTGCCATTGAGCACACTAATATATTCTTGTTATGATGATGCACTACAAAATCAAGAAAGAATATTTTTTAAGGGATGCTCTTCCTAAGGCCTTATAAAAAACAATTTATGATACATAATCAAGGGTTATGAATTTTGTTTCAAGAGCGAAGCTCTGCAATTGTCAATGAAATGTATGCCCTGTTTGGATATTAATGAAAGCTTTTGGTGATTCTGGCTCACACCAGACTATAATATGTATTATCTTTTGTGTCCATTCCATGTACCTTTACTCTTCTTCTCATATTACATGTAATAGTAGCTGTTGGATGTGTTTTTATTTTTATTTTTATGAAATTATGGATTCATCTATGTCTAATGCTGATTTAATATGCTTGCAATTGACAAAACTTTACATCCTTAATACATGCTCCATGTAATTTAACATGTCATTTAAGTGTTTCTTTCATCCGTTTCATGCTGAAGTCTAATGCACTGGATTCTTAACTAAGCCCTGTGTATTTAGATTCATTCCTTTATATTTCCTCTCTTCAATTCACTGTAGCGACTGATAAAACTTCATGCTCACGTAATGTTGTCCACCGAAGCCTAACCTTAATTCTTCTATGAGTATTAATTTTCTGCCATATTTTCATTTATATCATTAAAGAAGATTCTGAACTGACTTGTCTTAAAATATGTTAACATTGAGTGTGAGTAAACAATTCAAGCAAATTGTGCAAATACTCATCAATATGTCTTTGGTACCGGTCTCTCTTCAACGCAGGGTTCGTCTCTAGGAGCCACAACACCAAGTATAAGGCTAGGAATGACAAGCATCAGTTGGTCATAACTTCCAAGTTGGCAATAAAGTTTGGCTATACATTAACTAAGTGCAACTTCAATGTGAAGGTAAAAAACCAAAGTCAATATACCATGGTTCATTTAAAATTTTAGAAAAGATTGGGGAAAATGATTTTTGATTGGAGTTACTTCGATATATGAAGATGTATTATGTGATCAAGTAAAAAAAATGAAAGTAAATGAGTCTCCTACAATCATAGATCAAGGTGAAAATGTTAAAAGTTCCTTCTCTTGAAGATTTTGCTCATGAATATTTCAATGAGGTGCAAAAATATGTTATTCTTGATAGGAAGGTGAAAAATTTATGAAGGTTTGATGTGGATTATCTTCATGTGGGTCTAAAAGGAATGCATCCAGATAAATCACAAAGGATGGAAATTGAAAAATGAGAGAGTTGTACCCTCACTTACTTCCTAAATGAAAACTAACTTTTAGTGGGGAGGATTGATCGACAAGGATAACCATAGATAATCCAATCATATGGTCTCTATTTCTAATGAACATGCCCTCACATTGAAAAGCTTATTAAGAGATTTAAATGCAATTTGAATGGGGTCAACCAAACACCGTATGCAAAATATATGGCTTTCTAAAGTTGAATCCAAACATAGAAAATAAATTATAGAAAGGGTACATTATTGATGTCACTCTATTGAATTTACCTCTATGGAGTTTCTAGTCATACAATCACATTTTAACATTTGGAACAATAAGAAAGCACCACATGATAGAGAATTACAAAATGGGGTAGTTTTGTCGTTGGTCTTTGGAACCAAGGTACATATATGACAATTCCAAAAAGTTTGCAATCCGATCTAATACATGCCTTCAATTTGGAACCACGACATCACATTCAAGTATAAAACCATGAAGGTTGCATTTAAAATTCTCTTCTCATTCAGAAACCTAACTAATGTGGGACAATTCTTAAAAATAGAGATTTCAAAAACTATTTTAGAATGTCTAAATATCATGTCAACCTAAAAATGCCATATGTGCCAACCTAACAATGCCATACATGGTATAATAATTTATTATATGCCTTTGATGTGATCCATAAGGTGCTATAAAGTGCATAAAATTGTTATCAAGCACAAAATGCAGGATATTATCCCTAATGAAAGACAAATAATCAAGGAGGGTCGATTGAGGGGGATTTGAAAATTTATATCTTGTGCAAAAAGGTAACACCTTGGCCACCATACCACGCCTTGGAAACACTATAAAATGGAGAATATTGTATATGAAGGCAATCAAAGACCCTTATTTGGGAAAATATGCAAGTTTTTGTTCATTATTGTATGAAAATGCCATTGAATGTTGGGAGACATGTGTTATTGTCTTCCTAGAGAACACTAAGGACTCTTGCAAATTGAACGGCATTCTTTGATGTAAAGAGATGTAATGGTGTACTTTGCATAATTTTTAATGGATCGATTTATCTTTTGAAGTGGACTTGAAGATGTGGTCCATTTGTGATGAAATCTGTTATCAATATGTTATATATTATATCTATTTATTTCTATTATATTCTCAATTTAGTTCTTTAAAATGCCAGTTTTAATTTATTCAACCAATTTTTAATGGAAATGTGGGAAAATTGACAAGCTTTTTATAGAAATTCAAATTAGTGTAATGAATTAGTTTTATCACTAATTTTAGATCATATATAATACTTCATATTAAAAACATGAATGTTTGTTTTAAAAGACTCTAAATTGCGCGTAGAGGGTGATGATGGTGATTCAATAGGGAATTAGTGGCCATGCTTAGGTGGAATGATGCCTCACTACCCAATTTTTGGTGTGATTGCCTATAGAGGAGATATAATTTGTCACTCCTAGTGATAATCAACCTAAAAATTCTAGGTTTTCCTCTAGGAACAATGGTGGAGGTGGTGCAAATGAGTGATGAGTTATGGATATTAGACACAACAACCTAGTGGAAAAGTGCTTACATGAGCACTGGAGGTTATAGTTTATGATTGTAGGTTGACAAGAGGAGTGGAGGATGCCGTACCTATGTAGGGAGGTCTAAGAAATGGATGGAGGATGCATGCAAGAGGGAGGATGTGGATCTAGTGTACATGGATAGAGGTGAATTATGCATATGGTTGTCATGCATTATGGTCATTGTAAGGCCAATTTACTAAGCAAACTAACACATGCGTTTTACTTGTCAATCTGGGTTTGTATAATTGTAAGCATGTCCAAAATATATGGATTTCAGGTGAAGTCAATTTAGGAAGGCAAGAATATAAAGTTAAAGGAAGTGAATATTACAAATATATTCTAATTTTTAAAAGACTAAAAAGTTTCTAGTTCAAGATGCAACAAGCAAGAGAAGAGGCTCCTAACTTACGAGGTCTTGATTGTCTTTCCTCACAGTATTGTTCCCAAGAAAAGAAATTAAAGAGAAGTGGTTTGTAATGTGTAGATAGCAAGAGAAGAGGCTCCTAAATTAGGAGGTCCTGGTCGTCCTTCCTCATAGTTCTACTCCAATAACATTACCATTGCATCAAATAAAACTAGAATTCAAGAAATAATACAGGAAATGCAAAAGGATGATTTTAGCTATGATTCATAAATTGATAGAAAAAGAATTTAACTTAATTTTTTTTTGTCCTTTCATATGAAAATTTGATTTTAAACTAACATCATCCCAAAATCACACAAAAAGCATCATACATCTAAATAATTGAAGCATAAATATGCAACAAGAAATACTGAAATTAAAATTATGCTAATGTAATCAAAGTGTACTTAGCTTGGTATGGGGGCTCTCCAACCTTGCCTTGTACACCTAAGGAACTCTAAGCTACAACTGACTTATGAAAATATCCACAACATGAACAACAACTTAGAACATTAGAAAGTATTCTTCAAATTATTAAAAGTCTCCAATAGTTTGAATACAAATTACATACATGAATGGTTCATAAACTCAGTTTAAATAAGAAAATTATCAAAAAACTTAGCTACAATGGTTATAACAATATTTATCAATCCTAATCCATCCATCTAGGTCGAACTCATCAAGTCTGGTTCACAAAAATAGGCAAAATCCCAAAAAATAATATTCTGCCCCTTTTTAATAGGGATTTCTGAATGATAGGTCAAGTTTGACCAGCATTGGCTGTGCTTGTGTTTTCTCAGTTTGACCGAACCAATAGGTATCCATCCGTGGTTCCCAAGATTTCCAAATATGCACTCAACTCTTGCCAAGGTGTCTTGCACATATGAATTTAACGGAGCTACTACGAGAATTTTTAGTGCAATCCAAATTTACTCTAAAACCCAATTTTTACAAAAAATTCTAAAAATTGAAAAACTTAATTTAGTTACTTGAATATGAAAAATAAGAGTAAAATGAAACATATATAAGTAAAATTGGATGGAATATGGTGGTAAATGGATGGGTTTAGCATATGAAAAAATGACCAAAATTGAGGGCTAACATCTCCCCCTTGCTGATGCTCAAGCATGTCCTCATGCTTGCTTCCTCTGTTTGGACCTTCTGAGTGATGATGCCCCTGCTGTACCTGAACTTGTATCCTCTTCATATGCAACTAGAAGTAGAATATCAATGCCATCATGTTCCTCCGCTTTGTAGATGACAACTTTTACTTTTTGTTTTTCATATTTATATTTCCATAACTTCTTCTCTTTTAGCCATTTATAGGCTTGTTTGGGAATAAGCATATTCTGAGTTTTAAGCTTCTTGATTTTCTTGTTCAATTTCTTGTTTTCTTTGACTATGTTTTTGTTGTTTTCCTTTTACATTTTTTTCTTCCTCTTCAAGTCTCTTTCCACGATTTTACTATCCTCTAGCTCACTAGTCAACTTTGCTATTTTCTTCAGATACTCCTCATTGTGCAATTATTTGGATTCTTCCCTTGCCTCTTTAGCATATGAACGAGATGAGGTGGCTCCTACCCAATCATCCTCAAAATAAGAGCCTTTTTCTATGGGCTCTTCCCGAGCTTCCTCCTCCAATCTCTGTATGATCTCATCAATTTCTTTTGATGTTTGTGGAGGTTCGATTTCAATAATATCAATTTCTGGGTCTTTCCCTTGGTTGCTTGGTTCTTCTTGTGACTTTCTTCTTGATCTCCTAGGAATGGACAGAAAGGATTTTTCTTTCTCAATCATAACACCATCCTACTTCTTTTTCAATCTTTTCCCTGGTATAAAGGAGAATTCATGATATTTTTTGTGACATGTAATTGTTTAAACCTTTCCTCATTCCCTGTTATTTGGTCTTCAAAGTGATGTTTGGCCAAAAAATCATTCCAAAGTATCCCTTTGTTCCTTTCCTGATACTCAACAAGTATCTTGATCAACCCACAATGATAGACATTAGCCTCTTTAGCTTCTGTTTTGTTTTTGACATTTTCTATCATTTTAGTCAAGATCTTTGAAAGGAAGTAAGGAATATTGATTTTACAGTCTCCCTTGATATGTTGGAGCAATTTTATATGGTAAAAGGTAGACTATACTATGCCAATTGTCACAAGTAAAATATTTTTGGATGATCACAACTAATTTTGACCATGGCTCTTTAAACCAATCCCTTAAAATTCCTTTTGTCCTATCAAAGATCCCTTTCCTTTGTTTTTCTAGGAAAAAGGTCCATCCTTTCTCCTTAAAATGTAAACCTTTGTGATATTCTTCTCCTATTAGAGGAAGTTCTAATGCTTGAGATACGAAAGTTGGATTCACTGGTATAGGAAGTTCACCCACTTTAGTTTTCCCATTTTCAAAATTTTCTATGAATTCTTGTGTGTTTATGTCATTGTGGCCATTAAAATTCCTAAGGAACTCCAATAGTCCTACTTGAAATAATTTCTCCACTGCTTCCTTACTCCAATTTTCTACTTTAAAGTCTTTGGGTTCTATTTTTGTTACCATCTGCATATGCTCTATATACCAATTTATATAACCTTGCCAAGTAAATAATCTCATTATGAAGATATCAAACAAAATGTTCCTTATTCATGCAATAATGATCTTGGTAAATGCACGTACCAGATCTCGTTAGCTTTTGAAAACAAATGAGATCACTCCCTTTTCCTATAAATATTCAATTTCCTTGACTTCTGCTTCAAATAATATCAACACAAGGTTCTCTATTTGTAAATTTAAGTGAAGAAAAATTCTGACTGTGTAAAACAAAAATCTCCATCGTAAGAAAAATCCCTCATTGTTTTGCAAATCGTATTTAAATCTCTCTCCTTTTGCAAAATTTCCTCATAAAAATTTAAGAAAAGTCTCCTCTATTTTAGAAACTGTGTACTATGTTTTTGAAATAACATTCATTGTGCAAAGTTTTTGACAAAAATTGCATGAGGAGATCGTGGTTTTGATACCTGAACTCCAAGAGTAGTTTGTAGAAAAACTTGTAGAAACTTCTTGTTAATTATTTGTTTTCCCTGTGCAAACATATAGTTTCAATTAAACTCATTTCTAGTATCTCAAGAATTCGTGGATTCTACAGGTGGCAGAGGATTTTGAAGATGACAAAGCATTGAAAATCCCAAACTAAAGTCGTATTTTTCTCTCATTGTGACACATCTTAAACAAAATTTGGAGTTTAACTTTTTTGAATTCGTTTAGTTATTTGAGGAGTATTTGGAATTGAGGCTTACCTTATCACTGGGAGTCACTATGTTAATTGAGGAATTCTCTGCGTAATTTGTGGATTTTGTTGGAGCACGACGCAAAGGAAATCCCAATTGCTTTCTCCTTCCTTAAACAAAAATATCTTTAAATTCTCCATGCAACACAGGGTTTTCCTTTCCATATTTCTCCACACTACTCAGGGTTCTTCTTCTCCTTATTTCACGTCACTTCTCTTTCAATTTTTCATGCTTCTCTTTCACACAGTCTTTCCACGGCACAAGGTTTCTCTCCTACGCAGTTACCTTTACTCTCTGCTTTTTTTCCTTTGATCAGGGCTTCGTTACACTGTGGGTGAATGAGCAGTATTTCTCTTTGACTCTAAGCTGAATTTGGCTATGATGATGAAGGAGAATACACAGAGGATACATTTGAAATGTTTTTGACCATTTTCTATTTTTACTTCCACCTTAGTTAATGCATCTCGGTTCATTTACTTATGACCATGTACACTCCTTCAACACTTGTTTTATATCTACTAAGGTTGCATCATAGTTTGTATTTTATAGTTTTGAATAATCATGACCATTAGGACCTTAGCTTATGATTTCGTATTACATGCACTATGTTTCTTATCCATCATACTTATGTGCATGTTGCATATTCATGTTTTTATCATTATAACTTTTTTCCTTTTTCATCATATACTTATATATTTGATTTTTGAAATGGCCATAGTTTTAGGTCATTTCAAATTAATTTTTCTTTATATTTTTAGAATGATACTAACTTATTGTTCTTGTTTCGTTGATGCATACACTAAACCTTCAGGTTGCATAAACAATTTCTCCATGATGCAATTTTTTTTTTTTTTTTTTTTCAAAAGGAGATGTGGCCAACAATATTGGTCAAAAATTGTAAATGATATGGTTGAGTAATGAAATGTGAATGTATGGTTTGGTTAAGTAATGCGATGTGAATGTATGGTTAAGTGATGAAATGAATGAATATGTAGGGTGATATAGGATAATGTACAATGTACATGGCTAAGAGTATTGCATATTCAAATGTTAAACTAGGTTATCAATCTTTAGAATTTTTTTCAAAATCAAAGGCTTTAAGAATGCTTTTAACCTTACAATACTTTCCTTTTACTTGATAACTCCTTGTCAATGATTTAACTCTTTTGTCAACACTTGACCTTTTTAAAATGAATTCTTGTCAATACTGGATTGTAAATAGATGCTTGAAGCTGCTTCTCAGGTCCCTTTGATGTTGATTTGAAACATATTCCTTTTGTATATGATATTGATCTTGTTTTAAACATGTCCCTTACTGATAAATGTTGATTATGATGTCTCAGGTCCCTTATGTAGTACAACTGCTTGATATTAAACCATTTCATGGTTTGCTGACTTATTATGAATCTCCCCCCTTGTTGATCCTAAGATTTGCCCTCAAGTCTTTTAAATTTTGGAGGATGATCCTGCATAAAATGAAAAACATAAAAGAGAGAATTCATATTGGCCAAACAAGTTGGTTTTCTGATATGAATTCGAGTTTGTATTGTGCCAGTATCCCGGATTTTCACAACCAAACTCCTTTATTATTTTTTAAATTTTATTTTTTATTTTTATTCTTCTGGAAATAAGGAAGGCATATTACTATGCCGGTCCAATACTTCCATATTGTCTTCTTCTGAGACTCTATTCATAAAGTATTCTTTATTGATAGGTTTGTTATAAACTTTGGGTCTATGACCATTAACTAGAAATTAAATTGCTACTTCATCAATTGTTTTAATTTTGATTGTTCCATTGTCAACGATTTCTTCTATTTCATATGGCCCAAGCCAATGAGTAGTGAACTTAGCTTTGAAATCTTTGTACTTGGAGTAAAAAGGAGGTACATAGTCTCCCTTATGAAAATTTTTGTTTTTGATAAATCTGTCATGCCATTTGATTCTCTATTGCTATACTAGTGATGTATGCTCAATTGCTTGTTGTCTAATCTCATCTAGTTCATTCAATTGCATAAGTCTTTGTTGTTGAGCTTCTGACAAGTCCAATCCTAATTGTACTGCAAGTTTGAATATATGAATTTGAAATTTGATTGGTAACAAAACTTCTTTACCATATATCAGTTGATATGGACTTAATTCAGTAGTGTTTTTCCATGTAATTCTTTATGCCCATAATGCATCTTTCAATTTGTCTGACCAATCTTTTCTGTTAATTTGTATTGTCTTTGTCATGATGTTTTTCAGAACCTTATTAGTAGATTCTACTTGTCTGTTTTCTTGTGGATGATACAGAGTAGAATTTCTATGCTTGATTTTTTATTTTTCTATAAGATCTCAAATAAGTTTAGAAGTGAATTGTGTTCCCCAGTCTGTAACAATATGTCTTGGAACTCCAAATATTACAAAGATTTCTTCAAAGAGGAAATAAATCACTCTTTCTTCTGTTGCTTGTGCCACTTATTTTGTTTCAACCCATTTTGTAACATAGTTTGTACATACTAAGATGTAATTCTTTCCATTTGAAGGCAGGTTAATTGGTCCCACAAAGTCTAGAGCCCATTATTCAAATGGTTCTATACGTACGTGTGGTTTTAATGGCATCTCATCTGATACTACATGTTTCCCAGTTCTTTGGCAACTATCACATCTTTTGCAATAGGTCTTTGAGTCTTTGAAAATTGCTAGCCAATAGTAGCCAAGTTTGAGCACTTTGTATGATGTCTGTTTATATGCAAAATGGCCACCACATGGTTCATCATGAAATTCTTTTAGAATATCAATAATTCGTATTCTCTTACACATTTTCTTATCAAAAGATCAGGACTAGTATAAAAGAGGTCACTATTGACCCAAGTATATCAAGCACTCTGTTTAATTATTTTCCTTTTCTACTTACTAGTGAAATGGGATGGTAATATTCCAGATGACAAATAATTTTCTATATCTACAAACCATGGGGTTTTAGCTGTTACAACAAATAGATGCTCATTAGGAAAGTTGTATGAAACAAGGCTAAGATCATCAGGAGAATTAAGTCTTGACAGAAAATCTGCCACCTGATTATCTTTTCCTGGTCGATCTAAAACAATGATATTAAATTCTTGCATTAGTAACATCCATCTAGTAATTCTGCCATTAGTTATTTTTTTGTTCATCAAGTATTTAATGGTTGAATGATATGTATGAATAAATACTTGATATCTTGTTATATAATGCCTAAATTTATTAACTACATCTACATGCATAACAACTAGCATTTCTTTTTCAATCACTGTGTAGTTTAATTTTTCCGGTGTTAAATTTTTGCTTATAAAATAAATGGCATAGTTAAATTGATTTTTTTTTTTGTCCTAGAGATGCTCCTATAGCTATGTCTGATGCATCGGTGGATATGTGGAATGGAAATGACCAATTTGGTCCTTTGAGAATGGGTGCTATAGAAAATTTCTCTTTTAGTTCTTCAAATGTATTTTGACAATTTGTAGTCCATTGAAACTCAATGTCTTTTGCAAGTAATTTAAACAAGGGTAAATCTATCTTGCTGAAGTTTTCAATGAATCTTCTGTAGTAGCCTGCATATCCAAAGAAACTTCTTACTTCTTTATGTGTTTTTGGTGGCGTTAAGTTTACAATGAATTGTATCTTTGCTGGGTCTACCTTAATTCCAGAAGAATAAATGTGGTGTCCCAAAACTATCCCTTCAGTTAACATCATAAAACATTATTTCATTGCTGAGGGATAAGTTTGTCTCTATGCATCTTTTGGGAATTTTTTCAAGATTATTTAAAAAATCATCAAATGTACTTCCATAAACAATAAAATCATCCATGTAGACTTCAACACATTCATGTATAAGATCTGAAAAGATAGCTAGGGCTGCTCTTTGAAATGTAGAAGGTGAATTACATAGTCTGAAAGGTAAAACATTGTAAGCATATGTTCCCCATGGACAAGTAAATGTAGTTTTATATTGATCTTCTAATACTATCTTGATCTGATTGTATCCAATAAATCCATCAAGAAAAGAAAATAAATTTTCTCTGCTAATGAGTCTAGTACTTGGTCAATGAATGGTAGTGGGAAATTATCTTTCAATGTTGCTTTGTTCAGTTCCCTATAGTCTACACATATTCTCCATTTGCCATTTTTCTTGGGCACCACAACTAAGGGAGAAACCCATTGACTATCATAGATAGGGTAGATAAATCCTATCTGTAATAGTTTCTACAACTCCTCCTTCACTATCTCCTTCATCATTGGATTCATTCTTCTTTGTGGTTGTCTTACTGGTTTGATTGTTTCATCTATGTAAATGTGATGGATACATGTTTTTGGATGGATTTCTTGCATATTTGTATAGTCCCAAGAAAAATCTTTTGAATACTTCTGTAATAATGCAATTACCTGTTGTTTTTGTGATGATTGTAGATTATTACCAGTATTTAGATTCTTTCCAGTATTGATTGCAATGATTTTCTTTGAAAATTGGTGATTGCGTTGACTAGAAAAATGATTTCAAATGAATTTTGTAATGATGGAATAGTACAATTTTCCTAAAAACATTGATTTAGAATATTATTTGCAGCTTCATATTGTGTTATTCTTAGCTTCTCTAAAATATCAGGTTCTGAGATAAAAAGGTATATTAAATCCTCATTTTCTTTTTGTTATCTAAAATTAAAGGCTTGATTAATACTTAAAACAAGTAAAGTTTCTTCCTTTTGATCATCAGGCCATGATAGTAAAGAAGGTGATTGAGCAAGATGATAGAGTATGATATGTTTCCTTTCATCTCCATGTGCTATGATCATGCTTCCTGATCTGTATCCAATGAAGGCATCTGTTGTGGCTGACCATGGACTGCCAAGAATTAAAGGATGGCCTCCTAGATAAGTTTTTGGTTGCAAGATTAAAAAGTCTATAGGATATTCCCATGAATCCAAAGAAACAATGATGTCTTCAAGTATTCATTCCAGTACAACTTTAGATCTATCTGCTAGTTCTAAAATTGTAGTAGTAGGTCGGATATTTGACAGTTCTAAATACTTCATAGTTTCTATTGTCATGACATTTATAGCAGCTCCTAGATCAATTAAAGTTTTAGGAACTAAAAATCTATTGATTGAAATGGTAACCATAGGTATCCCTGGGTCAATATATTTTTCAATTGTTGTTTTTGCAGACATGAGACTAGCTAGTTTGTTAATGACATGGATTGTGGGTGGATCTCTTTTCTTTTTGCCAATTTTCTTAATGCATAATTCCTTTATTTATTTTTTTTGTATAAATTGGAATATCTTTGATAGCTTGCAACAAAGGAATTTTGACATAATAATTCCTTAATTCATCTATGATGTCAAATTCAGGAAGAGAAATTGAAGTTTTTTGATCAACTAACCTTTCTGGGAAAGGCGGTGTTTAAGTCATAATAATTTTTCTTTTTTGAATTTGATTCTTTGGATTAGACTTTTCAGATTGTTCTCCTTCTTCAATTTGTTCTTGTATGGTTGGTGGAGAATATTTTTGTAGAACTTTTCCTGACCTCAAGTGGATATCTTGAATAGGAAGAATAGAATATGTAGGAAATAATGTTGTTTCTTCCACATTAAAGGCTGACCTCTCCACTTTGTTACTCAGATTTGCTACTGGCTGAGCTAGTAATTGAGTTGGTTTGGGTGGTGGTTTGTTAGAAGGTAGCTGAAGCTATCAAGGTTGAGTTAGTGCAGGCATTGATTGTTGTGTGAATAGATTTGATTGAGGGGTTTGCTGGAATTGTTGATATGGAAATGATTGTTGAGGATATGGCTATTAATTAATATTTTAATTAATTAATTATTTCTTTTAATTATATTAATAATAATAATCATTTTAATAGTAATAATCTTATTAATTAATGGAATAATTAATCTTAATAATAAAATAAATTAAATTTAAAATAAAAATTTATTAAAATTCTTGAGAATAATGGAAAGTAGTGTCGGCTCTCATTTTAGGGTTCCTTTATGTATTTATAAGCAGGTTCCCGCTCCTTCTCTCATCATCTTTCATCTTTCTTTCATTTCATTTCTATCTTTCAGAAGTGTCCTGATGATGGACCCCCGTTGGGGTTCGAAACGTCGACAGACTGAACTGGAAACTGTGGATAATCCAGAAAATGAAGCTACAAATATGGCTATTGATATGACTATTGTGGATAGGATTGATATTGTCGAGGATAAAATTATTGGGGAGGTTGAGCTCCATAAACATATCCTTGCCAACTTTGTGAAGGTTGGTTTTTGTTTTGTTGAGGAGGCCAAACCTGCCATGGCATAGGAGTATTCCTTGAATTTTGATAATGAAAATTCTGGGGAATTTGTTGAGGAAATTGTTGAGATCTACTTGCAAAATGTGGTTGCCAAGCTCTTCTTGGTGCCATATAATAAAATCCTTGAGTTTCTTCTAATTGACCTGCTTGCAACTCTTTTAATGTTGGAAAATTGTCTGTAACATGATTTTATGTACAAATTCCACAAACATGCATATTATCCAAAGGACATTCTAGTAAAAGATGCTTCTTCCTACACTTACGACAAAAGATTGAAATTGTTTGTTCTTCTTCTTTTTGTTTCTTCTTTGCTTTTAATACATCAACTTGTGTACCTAAGGTGCTCAAAAGATATATTTTAAATTTTTCTAACAAACTCCCTATTTCCACTCTTGTTACTCCTCCTATTGCTGATTTAGAAGCTCTAGAAGTTATATCTCTTTTTCCGATTTTGGATCTACTCCTAGAGTACTTTTGACATAATTCAACAATTTCATTAAATGGTAAGTATGAAATATCTCCTTTACCCATCACATTGAGAATATCAAGATACTCATCTTGTATTCCTTTAAGAAAAAATGTTCTAATGGTATTAGGATTTAGAGAATGTTGTTTGGATTTTTGTAGGTTGTAAAGAAATTGTTCCAAATATTCTTCCAAACTCTCATCTTCTTGTTGATACATTCGTAAAATATCTTCTTTTGAATATCTAGGCCTACAGTAGGCTTGATATTTCTTAAGAAATTTTTTCTTCATTTCTTCCCAATAAGTGATAGAGTGTCCTTGTAATCCCATAAACCATTTTAATGTAGCTGCTTTAAAAGTAGTAGGAAAAAGATGAAGCTTATGCGTATCATAAGTATAACCATAAGTTCTACATAAGATATCAAATTCAAACATGAATGAATCAAGATATTCAGAAGACATTCCATAGAAATTTGGTAAAACTGAATGTGGAATATTCTTCATTTTTATCTCTTCTCCTAGAATTTCTCTAGTATCTACAATTGAAAATCCAAAAGTAGTTTCTTCATCATTTTATATTTCTACATCTTGTCTTCTCTTATGATCATATTCTCTTTTGACATCTTATTCTATTTTCCTTTCTGCTTCTCTTCTTGCATCTTCTTCTCTTCTTCTTTGCCATTTTTTTTTCTTTTCATATTGTAACCTTTGTTCCAGAGCGAGGATATTAGATGCTTGACCTTCTTTTGCCATATCGTTTTTAGTAGTTTCAAAATTTGTAGTAACAACTTGAGATTCAAATTGTTTTATTTATTCAAATATAGAATGATATATTTGTTCAAGAATAGGCTGATCAATTGGTTTTCTTGTCTCTCTTTGTTTTCCTATGGAAGATGTTCCTATGTGTTTCTGTTTTCTCTTCACTTCATAAGCTAACAAAGTTTGCCTTTCAACAAGAGTTAACCTTTGTCCTAAACGTTTTTTTTCCTCTAACTCTTCCAAAGTTGGTTTTCTAGAAATTGGTGTAGTTAATTCAATTGGAGTTAGTCTTGCTTCTACCAGTGGTTTAGTAATTGGGGGGTCCTGCTTCATCTCTTTGTCTAGGCATAAATGACCATAATGAAAAATCCTATTTACTTTATATGTTTTTGTTTAAAGATCCATATTTTGATTAACTTTGAATATGCTTCCCCAACAACGACGCCAAAAATGTAAGGTCAATTTATTAAGTAAACTAAGACATGTGTTTTACTTTTCAATCCAGGTTTGTAGACTTGGAAGCATGTCCAAAATATATGGACTTCAGGTGAAGTAAATTTAGGAAGGAAAGAATATAAAGTTAAAGGAAGTTCATATTACAAATATATTCTAAGTTCTAAAAGACTAAAAAGTTTTTGGTTCAAGATGCAGCAAGCAAGAGAAGAGGATCCTAACTTAGGAGGTCCTAGTTGTCCTTCTTCACAGTACTACTCTAATAACATTACCATTACATCAAATAAAATTGAAATTCATGAAATAATACACGAAATGAAAAAAGGATGATTTTAGCTACGATTCATAACTTGATAGAAAGAGAATTTAACTTAAATTCTTGTTTGTCCTTTCATATGCAAATTTGATTTTAAACTAACATCATCCCAAAATCACACAAAAAGCATCACACATTTAAATAACTGAAGCATCAACCCCAAGGGTTAGCTCAACTGGTCGAGTCCCTTTTGTTAAGTACCTTGCCGATTGGGAGGTCACAGGGTCAATTCTCCTCGACGCCCTTGGGGTTAGGCCCTGCTAGCCTAGTCGATGGGCTTTAAAATATTCCCTTCGGGGTTGATCTGCCCAGATTTTCTGTGGATGTAATGACCACCCAGTGTCTGTGAAACACGGTAAAAAAAAAAAAAAAAAAAAAAAAAAAAAAAAAAAAAAAAAAAAAAGAAAAAGAAAAAGAAGAGAGACCATAAATCTGAAACAAGAAATACTGAAATTAAAAATATGCTAATGTAATCAAGGTGTACTTAGCTTGGTATGGGGGTCCTCCAACCTTGCCTTGTACGCCTAAGGAACTCTCAATTACAACTAACTTATGAAAATATCCAGAACATGAACAACAACTTAGAACAATAGAAAGTATTCTTCAAATTATCAAAAAGTCTCCAATAGTTGGAATACAAATTACATACATGAATGGTTGATAAACTCAGTTTAAATAAGCAAGTTATCGTCAAACTTAGCTAAAATGGCTCTAATAGTCTTTATCTATCCTAATCCATCCATCGAGGTTGAACTCATCAAGGGTTCACAAAATTAGGCAAAATCCCAAAAAATAAGATTCTGCCCCTTTTTAACAGGGATTTCTAAATGACAGGTCAAGTTTGACCAGCGTTGACCGGGCTTGTGTTTGCTCAGTTTGATCAAACCAATAGGTGTTCATCCATTCGTGGTTCCTAAGATTTCCAAATATGTGTTCAAATCTCATCTAGGTGTCCTACATATATGACTTTAACGAAGCTATTGCGAGAATTTTTAGTGCAATCCAAATTTACTCTCAAAACCCAATTTTTACAAAAAATTCTAAAAATTGAAAAACTTAATTTAGTTATCTGAATATGCAAAATAAGAGTAAATGAAGCATATATAAGTGAAATTGGATGGAATATGGTGGTAAATGAATGGGTTTAGGATAGTCAAAAATGACCAAAATTAAGGGCCAACAGTCATTGTGGCATGAAACACTAGTTTCTAATGGGAACCTCAAGTGACAAGTTTTGTGAATATTTCCATTCATTGATATAATCTCAAAATGACGTAATTATGTAGATAATACTTTACTATCTATATATATATATATATATTATAATATATATAATATATATATATATATATATTTATATATTATATATATATATATTCTTGAAATTGAATTGTGTTCACCCATGTCAACTCCCATATCTAAATCAAGAAATATATCTATTTACAAATATGACAACAAAGCTTGGAATTTGGTTTTTTGTGAGGGATACATTGAACAAAATTAAAAATTACATAGTTTGTTGTTGATCTCTTTCCTTGTTAGGGACATGAGTCAAGTTCCTAAGGTATTCTTAAAGGAGGTATTAAAATCCCCTATCTATTTTTATAGAGGTGGTGCTCCTCTTTCTCACTCAAATGTTCAATATACTTGTTCAAATAATAAATTCAAGCTTTCATTATATTTACAACTGTGAGTGGACATGGTGGTGGAATTGTTGAATAGATAACAAATAAATTATAGTAGAAAAATAATAACCTCATATACAATAAACATAATTGCTACATCACATCCATCACATCCATCACATCCATCCACTCAAGTAATGAGAGAAAATTTTTGGAGCAAGGCTTAGATATAAAATAACATTGATGGCCCATAAATTTAGAGAGATTAAAATGATTTCATTTGTTTAAAATCACAATATTCATAGGAGAAATATGCATGATATTTCATGCTTATATAAAGTATGAAACCAAAAATGTTATGAGCCCTTGGAATAATTCTTTGTGAGAGAAAAAAATATTACAAATTCGATGTTCAAGTTCGAAAAAGTGCATGCTTATCACAAAACAAAATTTTCCTAATACTCAAATGATTAAAATAAATGCATTTGTTTGAATATACTAGGATGGGGATCCTGTGGAAAGAATAAAATATCAGCAAAAACCTAAAATAAAGGGGGAAATACAATCAAGGATTGAGTTTATAAATGAATAATACAACAATAAATCTGGATGATCAAAGATCGTGATGAAATAAAGGAAACATAGGGTTGCAGCCTTAAAATTCTGTTGCTGAAACATGGGGGATAACCACCCGGTCCGGACCTTAAGACAACTCCTTTTATGTTTAAAGTGGTGGCTCTGATTGGGGATAATGGGACCAGTTTCTCAGTGTGGGTTTTAAGATGAGAGTAGGTGGTTTATGAGTGCTTTGCAGTAGAATAATGGTAATCTAAGTGACCTATTCTACAATGCAATTTCTCTAAATAACTTATTCTAATATAAAACCGGGTGTTCTTTTGTGATATGTGATCTACAAGGATATCTATTTAGCATGTGATAGTAAGGATTGAACACAACTAAATAGAGATGATTACGTAAAAGATAATTCCTCTGAAAAAATAGTTAGTCAAAGGAGTTTATAAAATATATTGCATATATGATGAGTTATATATGAAAATCACAACTTTAGCTAGGCATCATACAAAAGTGCAATTAACGCTTGACAGAAGTAATAAATCTCACATATAATCTATGAAAGTAAAGTTTTTCCACTAATTAAATGTAAATAGAATCAATCATACACGATAATAGTACCATATGTGTGAAGTCCTGCTCATTTGACAAATAACATAGACCAACTTCTTTCTTCAAATCAAATTGTCTCCCAAGAATACAAAAGTGCATCAACAAAGGAAAGTAGTATGATATGTAAAAGAAACGATCATGTTCCATCATTTCACCAAAGCATTCACAAACTTACAATAGTGCATTCTTTTCAAAAGTTTTTGATAAAATTATGGACCCTTCTCTAAATGCATGAGAAGGGTATAAATACTACTCTAACTAAAAGTGCAAAAATAGATTATACAAAATTTGAGGAGGTTTCTAACAACCTTTCTTATAACTAGGTAACTAACTCCAAAATTAAACAGAGGCTAAATAAACAAAACTAAGAGGATGACTTGCTATCTGCCAGCTTATCCTTTAAGTTGCAAATATTGATCATTGGTTGAATTTGAGGAGGTGGCCCAAAATGAGTCCCGAGCTGTCTAGTGAGGATCACATCGGTGAGTAGTGGCAACATTCTTTGAGTCATGTGAAGGGAACAATTGAGAGTCATAATCTGGCTATATGCCTTAACCAGATACTACCAATACGACTCCCAGTTGGTCGTGGTCAGTTTCGCAGTTGCCTCTCTCTGAATCCCCACCTTCTCTTGCCAGTCTTTATACAGAGCAGTTAAATCAAGCATTTCTTTCGTATTTCCTTCCTTGATGAGATTGGTGGCGAACAGGATGTGGTTCACTGCTTTGATGATGTTCTTTGATACTCCAGCTACCCTTGTGACTACTAGCTCAACCTGTTTGATTCTGGCATCCCAATCTATGAAGAGGATGTCTTTATGAGTTTATTCAATCTCGGGTAGATTGGCCTTCTTTCCATCATCTGTTTCCTGCCACTCAATGAAATAAGATATTCTGGTGTTTAAATCATTAAACTTCATTCTCTAGTCAATTGCCTTGTCTGTTAGTTGGTCGCTAGTAGTCAGATAGGGAGTAACATGCGACATATTTTGGCAAAAATACTCTTACTGTCTCACCAGAAGGGAATTTAATTCCAAGGCCTCTTTGATGAACTCCTCAGTGGTGGGAACATCCTTGTATCTTTCCCTAGATTGCTGCATTTCTTGGAGTTGCATGTTTTTAGCCAATATATCGGCCTCATGGCTAATTTTTAGGACCTCCATGTCTTGCTGTAATTGCTTTAGTTGCTCCACCACCTGCCTATTTGCGTTTTCTTTCTCTGCCTCAAGCTCTTGTTCGACCTACACAATTCTCTCCTCTTTCTCCCTTAGAAGAGTAGAGACCTCAGTAGCCTTGTCCATAGTGGCTGATGCATATGCTCCTGTGAATTGTGATAGTCTAGTCAAGTTCTTGGCCCGATTGAAAGGAATGTCTTTCCAGAAAATGTCCATGGGCTCATTTCTAGGTGGGAATTCAGGTGCATCTACCCTTCTCCTTTTCCGCTGCCTTCTAACTATAGCTATAGAACACATCAAGTGGAGGTATTTCAGTCACTCTGAGAACAATATCTCATGTGGGCAGAGCGGGGATAATTTCAATATGCTGGGACGTTGTTTCTTGTTCCTCCATAGGTGTAGATTTCTTGTCGGAAGACTTGGGCTCTGTATCTTTTTGAACATGCAGAGGATTTCTAAATTCCTCTGTTTCTTGGGCATTTGAGGCTTTGGGAGTGCCTTGCAATTTCTTATTGAATTGATCCCACTCATTCTCCAAACTATCACCTTTGGTTTCTAAACCAATTTCTATAGCTGAGGTGCTCATCACTTGCTTCTTAGCAAAGAACTTGTCCCTGTACATCTGTAGCAGTCACTATGGTATTGTTAAAACTTGCTTGAACGTAAATAAATCCTTTGAGTACTCGATGACTTCCTGCTGGAATTAGCTGTGTTGTCGGCATCTTAGGGCTTCCATGTGTCTGGTGTCTTCTCAGTGTTTCCCTGAGAGTTTATTTGAGACGTAGGGCCTCCACTATCAACAGTGACGCTTGGAGTAGGCTTATCCTCAGGTTTTAATAGATGCATTGAGATCACCCTATTACACAGTAATTTGTCACCGGCCTCGCATTCCCTGATTCTGGACACTTCTGGTTCGTGTTATTGACATCTGCCTTGTGTCATGCTGAAAATTATGTGTTGATGTCTTCCTTGTTAGAATACCTTAGTTCACTACTCCTGGAGCAGATCCTTTTTACCTATGTTTTTGGGTCGTCGCGGGATAGCAGTTGTTCCACCCACGAAGATGGCCAAGATTTCACTAACCCTAGCAAAGTGTTTGCTCTGTCTCTGTGTTGCACTCACGAGAAGCTACTTTTGGCAAGTTTTTTAAACAAATCGTCGATGCTTCGAAGTGTAACAACTTTATGGGCGGTCCTAGGGTTGGTTGTTGGATCAAATGAGCTTGCCTCTCTCCTTTGGGATGGTTGTTACACCTTTTGTGCAACCTCTCAAAGGGATAAGCTCTTTCTACTGTTTCTTATGGAAACTCCTCCTCCTATAAATACTTCCTCCATGACTGAGATCAGCTAGCTTCAGAGTTCAAGGATTCAATAGTAAAAGTAGAGAGTTTTCCTAGAGTGTGGAAGTAGCCTCTTTTGTAACTTAGCTTGGGATGTTTGTGGAGTTGGCTTGATTGTAAGAATGTTCTAGCATTAGCCTTTTGGGTAGGAGAGAAAGTTATTCGTCTTTTGGGAGACAGTCTATGAGTGAATGCTTGTGGAGACATGCTAACAGGGCCCTTCAAGGAGGCGTACGACGTCAAGGCTCGGTTGTAAGTTATACTTTAATTTACATTAATACAAATCAACAACTTATTTCCTATATCTTATGTCGAATTGTGTATTGATAGCTTAAAGCTCCTTAACTCTTTAAGTAGATAGTTTTTGTCATACTCTATTATGTTTGTGGTTGTGCTTTGTATGTTGTTTTCAGGTACAAGTGATTAGAAGAATGAGAGCTAGAGCAACACAACAGGGACTTCATCGAATGCCGATTTGAAGGTAAGCCTTCATGTCATCAGAATTCTAAGGAAATTTGCTTTGGTATTGTATTTTTTGTGACTAGAACCACTCTATGGCTAGAGGGGTTGCCTTTGTCTGCAGAGGGAACTTGCCTGCATCACAAGTTGGCGACCATACTAGGGACCTTTGTCTTTTGTCTCTTGATTTGATTTTGTTTTGCTTGTTTATTGTCTCCTTTACTTTTGGGATGAATTATTCATGTTATGGGTTGTTTGACTACTCCTGTAGTCTTCCCTCTATCATAAATGATAGGTCTGGCCTTCCCTTAGCTAGATTTTGAATTTTTTCCTTTGATTTAGGGTTGTCACAGTTTATTTTATGACAGTTGCGAAGATAGTCGCTCCTGCGCTATTTGATTAGTTACGCCTTCTACTATTTGGTGCAATTAAATCACCTCATAGTTGCGAAGATCTTTGAAATCGGCTTGGTGCTGTTAACTGGTGTACTTCTGTGACAACATCGCAAAGTGGCTATTTAGGGAGGTGCGACGTTTCATTCTTGGCGCAAGTTGTCAGTTTTACACTCGCGAAGATTCCTGTAGGTTTCAATTTTGAAGTTTTGTTTGTTGATTGGCTAGTGTGTCTTATCCTTTTGAGCTTTTTTTCTACCTCTTTATTGTGTGTCAAATTGTTGATTGCTAGAATAGTTGACTCTGGGTTTCATTCCCTTGAAACTTTTCCTTTTGAACTATGTGACCTGTTTACCTTAGAGTTTCTTGAAACATTAGATTTTCTTGGGTTACTTGTTCGTTTGGATCTTTGGGCTGTGTTTGGCACGATTCCTTGCTTTGTTCGAGGTTTCTCCTTATTAACTGGTTTTTCATCTTCCTGATTGATAGGTGACATTTGGTTACCAAAACTTTCAAATATTGTTCGTTTGGTTTCCTTCCATCACTTGGCATAGATCACTTTGCTTCTCGTTCAGTGAGAAATCTTTCCAGTTTTCGCAAAAAGAAACATATTCTTTGTTTTAAGTCTTTGATTAGTTTCTGAGTGGAATGTTTCTCTTTTCTTACTGAAAGATTTGATTTCGAAAGGACTTAAAACTAGCATTGTTTTGAGTTTTGCATTTGGTTGCTTGCCATCTATTCGAAATAACAAAATATCGCATTCATTTTGCATTAGGAAATGAGAACAATCTTTTGCATCAGTAAATTCTTGACATTTAGACGTTGAAAAGCAAAGGATGTATTTTTCATTTTCTTAATTAGATTGCTTGCACGTTAGTGAAAGGTAGCAGCATAACTCTTTCCTCTTGATTGGTTCACTTGCGAGATAATGAAAAGTACCATTCTTGCATTTGCTTACTTGTTGCTTTGCTTACTTTGAAATGAACTTCTAACTTTTCTTTAGTTAGTTGTTCATAAAAAAGGAATGGTTTCTTTTCTTATTTAGTTGCATTTTAGGAGTTTTTTGAAGATACATTTGGTAGTGCCTTGAAACTAAGATCTAATTCAAGATCAACTGCTAAAATTTATTGAATTAACCTAAGGAAGCATTGAAACTTAACACTCATATCTAGAGGTCTAGGCTAGAGACGTGTTCCAGCGTCTTTAAACCTAGTGATTGTTGTTTTCACTAAGGTTGGGTGATTCCTCCTTTTGTGATTCGATAAGTGCTAGTACGGATTTGTGCTCCCTGTACCATTGCATATATGATGGGAGACCCCACTAGGTCGCAATCCTGTCATCCATAGGAAGCCGAGTCAGCCACCTTGTAGACATGATACACTGAACACAACATTCGGGGAGATTGCCTGCTCGTACTTCTTGGTTCACCGGGAGGTATTCTGTAATTCATGATTGCTTGGTAAATCTTTTTCCTAGAATTCTAGAGGAGTCACTTTCATTCCTTTTATACTCTCTAAAAGTAAAAGGATCATTCGAGCACTTGTCCTTTCGAGCTTGTTTCCAATCGAAAGTGATAGAGTCACCTTTTGTCCTTTTCTCGACTCTTAAAACATGAAAAGGAAAAGTTTTGTTTCAGTGTTCTAAAATCAACCTCCCACGAAATATTCCTAGTAAAAGTTATCTTCCTTAGTAGTTCTTTAGGGCCAATTCCAATGGCAACATTTCCAGAGTCTACCAGTCAAGGATTCCCCTCAGAAGGGAATCGTGGTTCTTTTCCTTCCTTTGGAAATGTTGGTGCTCCTTATATGGCAATGTTGTCCCTCCCTGGGTTAACCATTGGTTTACCTATATGGTTATTTTCGACCTCAGTGATCCCAAGTGTCTCAAATCCTACCCTGTCGTCTCCATCATCCACATCATGGCATGATGATTCTAAGGTTGACCCCTCACCTTCTTCCCCTATTTCTTCACCTTCCTCTTCTACTTCACCTAGTGAAAGTTTCAAATTTCGTAACCAGGAGGCTAAGAAGAAGAATAATAAGACAAATAAGAAGGAGTCAGCGAAGCAAGAGGCTGATCGTGTGGCTGTTACTCCAAATGCACCTCCCATCGGCAAACGTTTTGATCCTCCACGGAAGGTCAAATTTCCTTGTAGGTTGTGTAAGGGTGACCATTTTCTCCTAGACTGTCCTAGTATTCCCAGAGTCTTAGAGGTATGGTCTCAAAATCTGGATCAACCATCCCCATCGACCTCTAGAGATCATGTCGATGCTGCACTCTTCGCTAGTGATGGTAAGAAGAAAGGGGAGGTTAGATTTCCCTGTAGGTTATGTGAAGGGGAACATCTTCTTCACCTTTGTCCACTTATGGATAAAGCTTCCAAAGTTTTGGAAGACTTTGCAGCCTCTCAACCCCAACTCCTTGTTGGTTATCAGAGGCTTTCTTCTAACCCTCCCCTGGTTGGAAAAGAGATTGACTTGGAATTATCTCTTGCCCATCCCGCTCTTCCTGATCTTGATTCTCTTGTGTCTGTTCCCGACCAACCATTAGTAGGAAAGAGTGTCGACTTAGCTGCACCACCAGTTGCTCACTCTGTTCCGAACAAGAATAATGATCATACTGCCATGTTCTTCTCATCTCCTCAGATTCTCATGAATCGAGGAGTGACCTTCCCGTCCCAACTGTTCAGGAGAGTCCTTCTTCTATTCTTGTAGAGCATGGGGACAATCATATGATACCTCCACCAAGTAGTTCTATTGTTTCCTTCGATTGGAGTACTTGACTGCTTATCACCTCCCATCTTATGTGCCTTTCCAGATTACAGTACAAGCCTATAATATGGTAGTACTTGGCACAATATTAAATGAAGGTGAGTTTGTTAGCATCATGTCTTCTACTACTTGGCAAGATTTGGTCTCCCCACAGCTTGTGCCTATCACCTGGAATCTACTGGCTTTCAACAGAGGAACCAGTCAACCCTTAGGGATCCTTCCATAGTTCCCTATTACTTTGGGAGTAAAGACCGTCTACATAGACGTGATGGTATTCCAAGGTCCATTAGATTTCAATCTTCTCCTTGGATGCAACTATGTTTATGTCATGGGAGCTATTGTTTCTTCGCTTTTCCATGTGGTTTGTTTTCCGCACGAAGGAAGAATTGTGACTATTGATCAACTGTTGTTCATTGGTCACTAGGCACCTCCTTTGCGACCATCATCCCCTATCAGGTCTTGTTTACAAGTAGTACCTTCCCCGCCATAGGTCAATTATGTGGCTACCCATTCTGTCTCCACATCTATTGATGATCACTCAAATGGTATAATACATTATGTACTGGGGGCATTGGAACGCGATTTATGTTTGGTACCAAATGACATGTATTCCTCTTGGAGCATGGTCCTTCCGTCTAGTGAAGACCTCTTGGGAGCCATGTTCTCATATGGTCCATGAACAAGAGATGAGGATAGTTCTTGGTCTTATGTCAACCTCGTTAAATAATGAAACAAGAGATGACGAGAGTTCCTTGTCTTGTGTCAACCTCGTTAAAAAAAGAAACAATGGTTCAAAGCATAGTTCTTTGTCTTGTGTCAAGCTCATTAAAAAATGAAACAAGGGTCTTGAGGATAGTTCTTTTACTGTGTCAACCTCATTAAAAAATGAAGAAAATCCCTTTTCAAATCGAGTCTTTGATTAAGATCTCGTAAAATCCCAGTCGAGGCTTTCCAAGATCTCACAAGTGAAACTTCATTCCATTCACCTAGTTGACTGAAATGAAGCTTGGGGGGAATGTAACTCGATTGAGTCATTATGCCGAGGGCATGCAAACTTATAGCAAGCATAGGTTTTCATTTCAAGCTTGTGTAAACATGAAACTGAATCGAAGCAGAGTTCTCCATGGTTCAAGCTTGTGTAAAAATGAACCCATGCCCAATTTTAACCCTCATGATCACCATTTTTATCTGCTAATTTATGTTAGATGAGCCTTTGTTGTTTCATTCCATTGCCACCATATCTTTGGCCGATCATATGCTTTCACTTGGTTGTTTGTCCTTTCCTGAGGGACCACAACGATGAGTGGTTTTATTAGCTAGCCTCTTGACCATTACATGTTTTGAGAAATTCCACCATTGTTGGAACCAATTGCTACCCTTTATACCACTCATTCCTCCAAAACGAGTCACCTTTAAGCTCTTTTTTGACTCGTAAAATATGAAAATATTGCCGAGTATTTTTCCTTTTTTGACTCATTAAAGAGAATAAAAATGGGGGTCCACTTTCAGCTCTTTTCTGACCCTTTAAAAATGAAAAGATGGCCAAGCCCTTGTTGTTTCGAACTCGTTAATAGATGCAAAACGTCATGCACCTAGTATAAATTTACCCCTTTTTCGGGCTAGGAGGCACTATTCACGAAAAAGGTACTCCTTGGCTAAAATGGTCAAGTGGTTCTATCAAGTATTGTCTTCTACCTTTTTGGGCTCGAGAGACATAAACGTACGAAAAGGGACCATGTGGATTTTTATTTTACGTGTCTTTTTCAAACTCTCTAAAAATGCAAAGACTCCAAGTTTTTCCTATGTCATACTCGTTAAACCCTGATGACATCGGGCTTGTCATCATGATGAGGCTAAGCTTCTCCTTCCTATGGCTCGTTAAAACTTACTGTGTTGGATTTGTCCAAAGGACAAACTTATATTACAAACATATGCTATCCCCTTCAATCTTGTGTTTCAAAAATAATTGGGGTACTCGCCAGAAATGGTGGGGGGAAATTTAGAATTATTCTGTTGATTGTATTAATTATTACGACATCTTGTCACTCTTGAGCATCGACACTCTTTCTGCTTCGTGTCGGGTTGGGATATCCTCACTTGATCATTGGCCTTTCAGGTTTTGGGTTATCCATTTTGCCTTATTCCATCTGATCCTTGCTGCATCATCATGACCTTTGATCCCTTGGTACCAAAATGCTGCCAAACTCTGGAGTCATGTCACCGATATGTTCAAGAGCTTAATCCTTTTGCAGTTTGTATCCTTACACACCTTCCTCAGATTCTCTGTCTCATCCACATTTATCTTGTTCCTTTGTCTTGCGCCGATGATGTGGGAAACATTATGGCCCTCCTTCGACTGATCGCTTCCTTTCGACTTCAACTCAATATCTGGGAAGTTGATCTAGAGACTCCTTTCTGGTACCTTGGAGCTTGCATGCCTTAATGGCAAGTTCTTCACATTAGACGACAAGCTTTCATCATTGGCCTTCAATCGGGTGATTTCATGGGTGTTCGACTTCAGATCATTCTTCACACTTCGTGGATTGTACTAGCAATACCTTAAGAACCATTGACATTACTGGTGGTCTCTCTCGTGCTTGTTAACAATTTACATAATTGACTGGTAATCAAGCGATTTTTTGGTATTCTCAACTTCATCACATCTATTCGCATATTAGAATTTGTACCATGATCAGGTTGGGATTCAAGACCCTTGGCTCAGATTACACAAGTTCAGGTTGCATGGATTGGTTCATGATTGTATACATGACTCTTTTGATTGGATGGTTGTGACCATACCTGAGTCTTCCATATAATCCTTTTGATTGGATGGCTGCATCCATACCATAGATCATTTATGTTTATCTTATGGATGGCTGCGCCCATGCCTTATGCACATGTATTTCCTTTCACTATGTACTCATGTATGAAAGATATCAGTTGTACTTGCATTTGCAGGTTCTCTGCAATGGTGTTCTATTTTGGTTATGGCTTCGTAAAGCATTTCACCCCTCCCACTCTCTCGGCCTTCATGCTTTAGGGGGCATATGTCACATAGTAATTTGTCATTTACTCATGTATCAGAGATATCAGTTGTACTTGCGTTTGCAGGTTCTCCGCAATGGTTTTCTATTTTGGTTATGGCTTCATAAAGCATTTCACCCCTCCCACTCTCTCGACCTTCATGATTTAGGGGGCATATGTTACATAGTAATTTGTCATCGACCCCACATTCCCTGATTCCAGACACTTCCGGTCCGTGTTATTGACATCTGCCTTGTGTCATGTTGCAAATTATGTGTCAATGTCTTCCTTGTTAGAATACCTCAGTTCACTACTCCTAGAGCATACCCTTTTTACCTATGTTTTTGGGTTGTCACGGGACAATAGTTGTTCCACCTGCGAAGATGGCCAAGATTGCACTAGCCCTAGCGAAGTATTCACTCTCTCTGTGTTGCACTCGCGATAAGCTACTTTTGGCAAGTTTTTTAAACAACTCGTCAATGCTTCGAAGTGTAACAGCTTCATGGGTGGTCCTAGGGTTGGTTGTTGGATTAGATGAGCTTGCCTCTCTCCTTTGGGATGGCTGTTCCACCTTTTGTAAAAGCTCTCAAAGGGATAATCTCTTTCTCCCATTTCTTATGGAAGCTCCTCCTCCTATAAATACTTCCTCCATGACTGAGATCAGCTAGCTTCAGAGTTCAAGAATTCAATAGTAAAAGTAGAGAGTTTTGCTAGAGTGTGGAAGTAGCCTCTTATGTAACTTAGCTTAGGATGTTTTTGAGTGGAGTTGGCTTGATTGTAAGAATGTTATAGCATTAGACTTTTGGGTAGGAGAGAGAGTTATTCATCTTTTGGGAGATAGTCTATGAGTGAATGCTTGTGGAGACATGCCAAAAGGATCCTTCAAGGAGGCTTACAACGTCAAGGCTCGGTTGTAAGTTCTACTTTAATTTACATTAATACAAATCAACAACTTATTTCCTATATCTTATGTTGAATTGCGTACTGATAGCTTGAAGCTCCTTGACTATTTAAGTAGATAGTTTTTGTCGTACTCTATTATGTTTGTGGTTGTGCTATGTATGTTGTTTTTAGGTGCAAGTGGTTAGAAGAATGAGAGCTGGAGCAACACAACAGGGACTTAATCGAACGATGATTTGAAGGTAAGCCTTCATGGCATCAAATTTCTAAGGAAATTTGCTTTGGTATTGCCTTTGCTGTGACTAGACCCACTCTAGGGCTAGAGGGGTTGCCTCTGTTCATAGAGGGAACTTGCTTGTGTCACACACCTAGAGCCTCTCATCTCGAAATTCCTGAAATATTTGAAAATATTCAGGTTTTAGATTCACTTTTTCTCATTCAAGCACTTGTTCGAAAGATACGAATGACTGTAACAAATCCTCAAAATGATTATTGTCATGATTGTATGGCTTGAGTTTAACTCCAGTAGTGACATTGTATGCCACTTTATTTGAATCAAATTTCCTCTTAGGAAATGTATGAAGCCTAAGGTCTTCCATATGTGCTAATTCCTTAGTGGCATGAACAAAATTGGCTAAATCAAAAGAACCACATTTGACAGGGAAAATAGGCCATAATGACTTCTTGCCATCTTTGATAACTTTAGTTAGGCCCTTTCCCACAGTCTGGTAGGCAATCTCTCTTGCTAATAACTTATCAAATACATATAAAGGAAGGACGCGTGGATCAGTTGTGCTACCAAAAACCCTGATATAAGTGAACCACTCTTCAATAAAATACTTGCCAACAGTAAGCAGATATAGTGTATATTCTTGGGAAAACCTAGGGGCTTTCTTATTGAAAATCATTTGATGTAGGGGCAACACAACAACATGAAATATCTTATATAAGTGAGGTATGTAATGTGACTCCCATATTTGTTTATGACTAAGATGGATTGGGTAAGGATCTTATAAGGTCCACTTCCAACCCAGGGTTGGAAATGTTGTGCAAAAACAGATAGCATCCATAATGTAGGCACTAAAATAGAAGGGAGGGAGGTTATCTGAAAAGGAGGCTTTATTCTATTGATATTCGGTAATGGTGGTGGCTAGGTTGTTAGATAGGATGGAATGCCAATTCATGATGTGGGAATTAACGCAGGCATCAATTAGAGGAATCCATTCAATTGAAAAGTTAGTATTATTGGGCAACCCATAGAATTAACATAACATGGCTACTACATAGTTGTAGGGTTTTTCCAAAGAGGCTATAGCATACATACTTGATTTTTCATACTTGAATTTGTTGTCCAACACCCTCCAACCCTGAATTAGCTTGAAGGGGTCTAGATTCTTCTTTGCGAAGCTAGCCACAAATGTACTGTCATAGATATCCTAGGGATCAGGTATGTGGTACATCTTCTTCAGATCCTCTGCTCTAAACGATCCTATGAGCTCCATCTTTGAATTCTTGAACTACCTATCTTCAATGATAACGTTTTCAATCACCCACCTAATCACATCTGTATAGGGGAGGATTTTAGCCCTTCCTCCTATCCTATGAAGGAATGAACAGGAGCATCTCTACATTGAAGTTCTGGAGGCATTTTTGACTCAACTGTTACTTTTGTAACAATGATTTTAGGATGCTCATCCTCCAGCCTATTGTAAATTACTTCCCAAGCTGTTGCGCCTCTAGAAACATCACAAACTGTATCAACAAAGATAGGAGCCATCTCTGTAAACTCCACTTCAACAATGGTATGTTTGCTCTGTTTCTGCATCACCTTTCTTGGGGACATGTATTTTGTTGCTTTCCTGAGATAGACAAGATATATCAGCGTAGATGATATCTAGTAATTAAGATTAAAAACTTCTGTGAAATGACTTTGGATCGTGAGAAAGGTTTTAATGAGATACGCGATTATAACTACCCATAACCAGGAAAATGTTTGTCCTTCCTCGGGCCGCTAAATATTTAATAACCTGTCAACTTGTTTGTTTTATCATTTAAAATGTAATTATTTCACACATTTTACCGAACTTAATCATGCATCATGGTCTTAAAAGGGATACAATATAATGTTTTCGGATGCATTAAGTGAAATGCAATTGCAGAGATCACAATATCGCATTTCGCAAATCGTTTGTGTTTGTTCTAGTGACATGGTTAGGTTTCTTGTGAACAATGCAAAGTGGGAAATGCGATTATGAAATGACAAGGTTATGTTATTGCACCAGGAGACCTAATCGCATATCACACTTTTGTAAAGTTTTTTTAACATGGTCACGTGGAAAAGTGCGATTTGTGATCTGCAATATGGATTTGATCCTTAGTTAGTATTGCAAGGTTTTGCTAGGATTTTTCTTAGAGTTAGGGTTTTATTATCCTAAGCCTAAAAATTTAAAAGGGTCTCCATTTACAACTCTAAGCCTAGCTATTGGTTGTTATAAATGAGGGGGTTGTTTCGTAGTACAATAATTGGCGATTCACTTGGGAGAACCAGTTATATTTGAGTAATTTTTTGAAAGTTCTCAAAACTTTCAAAGTAATTAGGGTTATAAGAATAATGATTACATGAGTTATAAAGTAAACATCATGTCTCTGGAATCATCATTACTTGCTCAAATTATTTACTTAATTACTTTACTCTTGTAATGATAGAAGTATAAACATTTGTATCAGCCAATAAAGTTTAAAGAAATATAGTAGGTGCCTTTTGCAGATTAGTTTTTCTGTAGTTTACTCATTTATCATAGATAGAGCCTCTACTGCTCGCAGGCATTCATAGCCTTGATAGGGTTATATTTTAACCAAAAATGATTCATTGTCCCATTTGTATGAATTTTCAAATTTCAAAATGATATTCACTTGGATTGAATCTCACTTGGACCTTGTCCTCTTTTTCCTTTTTTTTTTTTCGAATGTAATTTTTCTCTTTTTTGGTTTCTTAAAAGACATTATCTAGGTATGGTAACCTACTAATGACAATGCCATTCACTGGTTGTAACTAAACTAAACAAGTTGGCTCTTGATGAGACCCCTTGTCTTCTGATCAAGGAGACCATTAGCTATTACCCTGTTTGGTATGCAGTATTGGTAATATCAGTTTAATCACTTCCCTATGAACATGGTAAACAAGCTCACAATGAGGTTTTATATCTTTAAAGTTTTTTATATTTTAGAATTACACTTTGAAAAAGGAAAATTTTAATAGATGGGGTGGATCATTGGCTCTTTTGAGAGTTTTGGGTGATAATGATAGAGTTTTTTAAGATGCCGATCTGCAAAAAGTCCTTACTAGGTTAAAGATTCTTTTCTTGACTGATCACAAAACCCTCATATTCTATAAAGATAAGAGTTTGTTCGTAAAATAAATGTTTTAAGAAAGGTCATTTTTTTCCAAAGAAATCAAGTTTACTTTAGCACTCAAATGTCATAATTATTCCTTTTAACTCTTACTTTCTTATAAAAGTGAAAAAACAAAAATGTTGTCAAAGATTTTATTTTGAAAAGCCAAAAGTAAATACTATTCGACCATTATTTTCCTAGGAAGAAATATGTTACAAAATTGGAAGAGGCTATTTCCTAGGAGAAGTACTTTTTCAAAATTTTCCCATTGACGGGCAAAGAATCCTTCTTACCTAACAAGTCTTGTAGAAGAAATGTTGATTGTCCATTTTTTTCAATGATCTAAAAAGGGCCAAGCCATAGTCTTTGGAATTTGGTATGTCTACCCTTTTCCTCATGTCCTTTGTCCCATTTCAGAACTAAGTCACCTACTTCAAGATTTTTATGACTAGCAGAAGTTGTATCAAAAGAAGATTTGACTAATTATTGGTGATGGAAGTGGGTTGCTTTAGCCTTTTCTCTTTCTTCTTCAAGCTTGAGAATTTGAAATTATCTAGCGTGGAGAGAAGATGAAGGGTTTTCATCAATAAATTGTACTAGGGAAAGAGATGGGATTGCTACATTTGTGGGATGAAAAAATTCTTTTTCATAAACTAAAGCAAAAGGATAAGAACCAATAGGGGCTTTCTGAGTAATCCTGTCTGCCCATAGAGAAAATGTTAATGCTTTGTGCCAATTCCTGTGATTTTGATCAATAGTCCTTTTGATAATTCTAGTGAGTTTCTTGTTTGTTGATTCTGGTAATCAATTATCTTGAGGATAATAATTGGCTGAATATTTCAACTTAAAAAGTCGCTTAAGAGAAAATTCTACCATTATATTTCCAGAAAAGTAAGATGCATTGTCAAACATTAAAGCTGAGGGTAAGCCAATTCTGGTAATTATGTACTGATCAATGAAGTATGTAATATTTTCTGTATTAGCTATCTTTAATTGGACAGCTTCTATCCACTTAGTGAAGTAATCAGTAGCTGTAAGGATGTACCTATGCTGTTTTGAAGAGTTAGGAACAATCTCACCAATTGTGTCTAATCCCCATTGTTCAAATGGTTGTTGGATGTTAACTGGTTGTAAAGGGAATGATGGCTTTCTTGCTCTTTCGGTTGTGGTTTGACAAGTTTTGCACTTCCTTGCATATTCATGTGCGTATTTAAATATCGTTGGCAAATAATACCCTGCATGTAGGATTTTGTGGGCTGTGGTATTTCCTCCAAAATGTCCTCCAGCTGGTCCATCATGTAATTCCTACATGACCATTTCAGCTTCAAGTTTCTCTAGGCATCTTAACAATATTGAATCATAATTATTCCTAAACAATACATCAATGAATAGCTCATAATGATTTGATTTCAATCTTAAAACTCACTTTGTTTTATAATTAAAATGCATAGGAGCATATCCATTTTTTAGATAAAATTTCAAATCAGCATATTGTGATTGGGTCTCATTAAGGCTTACCTCTGATATTTGTAATTCATTACCATGATCTTCTTCTGATGGTAACTAGGAAGATCCTATTAACATCCTACAAAAACCTTGGCCCCTAACAATTTTAGCTTCTTGGATTTCTACGTCATATTCTTGGAGTGCAATTACCCAATTAGCTCTTTTCTCCCCTACTTCTCTTTGGATCAATAATTGTCTTACTGCAGGGTAGGGTATAATTATCTTTGTATGGGTTTTGAGAAGAAAAGGTCTAAAATGTTTCAAAGTTTTAAAAACAACAAATGCTTGTTTCTCTATAGCTGAATAATTTAATTCGGCACCTTGCAATTTAGAATTGAAAAAGGAGATGGGTGCCTTAACATTTTCATCGTTCATCTATGTCAAAACTACTACATATGATGTATCAGATGAAAATGTATATAATACAAAAGGTTTGAGAAAGTTTGGGGTTTTCAATGAGGGAGCATTAATAATATATTTTTTAATCAACTCAAATGAGTCTCTTTCATCTTTATTCCATCTGAAAACTGCATTTTTTCTTATCATCGCTTGAAGAGGTAGAACAATTTGTGAAAAATCTGGGACAAATATTTTTACAAAATTTATTTGGCCTAGGAATGATTGCATATTTTTCTTATTGTGAGGGAGAGGAATTTTTTCAATTTCATGGACTCTATCAGGATCAATGTAAGTTCCTTTGTTGGATACTATAACCCTAAGCAGTTTTCCTTCTGGTAAAGCAAAATAGGATTTTTTGGGATTTAAGGAAATGCCACATTTCTTACATCTATCGAAAATGTGTTTCAGGTCAACTAAATGATTGTTCCTATCCTTGGAATAGACTGTGATGTCATCTAAGTAAATAACCACCAATTTATTGATTAGATCTCTAAAAGCAATGTCCATAGCACGTTGAAATGTGACACCTGCATTAATGAGTCCAGAAGGCATCTTTTGATAGGCATATGTTCCCCACTTGGTCCTGAATGTTGTCTTTAATAGGTCATCTAGATGGACAAGTATTTGATTATATCCTGAGAATCCATCTAGAAAGGATGTTAATTCAGAACCTACAACTGATTGTAATATCTGTTCCATGGTGGGCAAGGGAAAATTATCTTTTTGGCAAGCTTGATTTAGGTTTCTAAAATCAATACAAATCTTGATATCTCCGTTATTTTTCCTTACGGGTACCATATTTGATACCTACTTAGAACGTATAACCAAAAAGATTATTTTGGATTTTCGAAGCTTGTTCAATTCTGATTTGATTTGACTTTCAAGGGTTGGGTGAACTTTTTGAAGCTTCTGTTGAACTAGCTTTTCATTTGAAGTCATGGGTATGGTATGTTGAATTATACAGGCATCATAAGTTTTGAGATCTGCATAATCCCAAGAAAAAACACCTTCGTATGTCTTCAACAACTTGATTAATGATATTATTTCTTCAGATGATAGGCCTATACCTAGGTTGACATTTTGAGGTTTTTCGTTTGACTCTAAGTTTACTACCTCAAATCTCAAAGTAGAATTTTGAGCTTTGGAAATAGTAATTTTCTTAAATCTATCCTTTAGATCATAAATATCTTCCATTTTAAGCACAAACTTTGGGATTGGGTTATGATTTATAGATCATGCTCATGTTCATCTATGATCTGTCCTTCATACGACCCGTCTGATGTAAGGAAACTAACTATATCTGCATCGTTGTCGAATACTCTCCAATTTGTTACATTGTCGGGAATTGATGGCCTAAATATTAATTCTATTGAAAATCAGTCTGGACTAAAATATTTTGAGGGTATAAGCCTGGATGCCACATTAGCAAGTAAGTCAGCGCTTGTGTTTTGTAATCTAGGGATTAAAGATATGTTGAAAGTAGAAAAATGAGAAGTCAATTTCTGAGCTAAAGATTGATAGTGTTTAAGGTGCCCAGAGACACAATTAATTGTATTTCTCACCTGTTACACAATTATCTCCAAATCATCGTATACTTGCAGGTATTTGACATTAAGACTGATGGCTTTATACAGTCCTTAGATTAGTGCTTCATATTTAGTGACATTGTTAGTGCACTGGAATTCAAGTCTACAGGCCAGCATGGTTTTCTCTCCCTTCAGCTCGATCAAAATGCATCCTGCACCTGCGCCATCCTTTGATTTAGAACCATCAAAATAGACAGTCCAGAATGGAGAGTTATTAGAAACTTTATCTACTAAATTTAGACATTTAGAAGGATCTGTTTATGAAAAGTTTTCGATTTGAGAGACTACAACGTTATCTAAAAAGGGAGACCTCTGAGCATTAAAGGATCCCAAAGAGGACTTGGCTGAGTAGTTTCCAATGATATTATCAGTGAGTGCAACAGGTTCATTGCTTCCTTTGAGGTCGATGACCATGTATTTAATGATTTTTTCTTTGTCTACCTTGATTTGGTTAGGCTTACCATTGTGTGGAAACCACATGTGAGACCAATCAGTTGTGAAATAACCGTGTAACTTTTCAGACCAGTCGCTACTGAGAATTAAACCATAAAATTCAGGGATATCAGCTACCAGAATATCAATTATTTGGGAATATTTTGGATTAGAGGAAATCCTAATTGAAACTAATGCTATTTATCCAAGTACTTCCATTTTTGTCCTATCTAGCTAAACTACATGTACTACAGATTTTTGAGGTGTAATGTTCAATTTGGTACACACAACCCTTGGCATTATATTTGAGGAGGCTCCTCAATCAACAAGGCAGTTGTGAATGTTCTTGTTGAAAATTTCGTAAGTAAGCAGAAATGGAGGAACATGAGAAATAGACCTATCACCAATCAAAACTAGATCTGAGGGATCTACCTTGTTTGAGGATGAGGGAGGTTTTCCCATATTGTAGGCAGCTTGAGTAACTATAGTAGATGGTAGAGGGGATACTGGAACTGCTTTCAATTCTCTTAATAAAATCTTCTGTTGCTGTTTGATTTTAGTGAGCTCATGCAACGAGATGTTAGCTCTAGTATTTTTCATGTCTTCCACTATATTGTATTCGACCATATCTGAGATTACCAATGTTTTTGAGGCATTTGGGGAATATGGAAGGATAGGATTGGTTTGGCTAGTCTTAGATTTTTTAGCTATTTTTTTCTCTTTCGCAGGAGTAGCAACTTTCTGCTTGTGATTTGCGATAGACATGTCAGGAGAATTTTTTCTTCTTGTAGTCATTGGCATTGCTTGTACCTCTTCTTCAGTTGGGAGAATAAAATACCACATCCAATTTAGTTCAATTTCTTCTTTTGTTTCGGCTTCCTCTTTGTTTGGCGAATCTTCTTCTACTTCTTGGTCAGATTCAACATTTGAAATGGTGTTTGGGGGTTGTGATGTAGAAGGGTTCCTTTTGAATGATCGAAAAGGTTTCTTAGGAGAAGAGGATTCTACAACTTGTTTTTTAATTTTGACCGTTTTGTTGGACATTGTATTTAACACTTTCCAAAGGCCTTCAATATCGAAAGGGTCTTTTGAAGCCTTCTTCTTAGAGTCATCCTTAAATGTCACTTTTTTGGTCTTCCTTTCGTCTGTTTGTGATATCTTTTCCAAAGCTATGATTCTTCTTTCTACAGATAGGGCTTGTTTCATGTTTTCTACAAGGGTAGCCTTAATTGGCTCTATCTACAAAAATTTCAATATTAGAAGGCATAGATGATATATACCATTCTATTTGTACATCTACAACAGGTTTAGAGGCAGTTGGGATTTTGTTTAGCAATTTGTTAAATCTGGAGTTGAAATCTTTCATATTTTCATCTGGATTAGCTTTCAAATTAGAAAGATCATTGGTCAAGGATGCTATGGTCCTATAATCACCAAATTTTGCAAGAAACACTTTTTGAAAAGTATCCCAGTCTCTAATTGAACCTGCGGGGAGGAAATAGTACCAAGACCCAGTAGATCCTTGGAAAGTATAAGGAAACAATTTGATTAAAACATCTTCATGTGCAACCCCATTGAGATTCATGGCTAACATAACATTATTTAGATGTTCTTCAGCCGAGAGAGCATCTTCAAGATTATACTTAGGCAACCATTTTTCTGGGTTTGTTGGGAGTGCATCTGGATTTGCAACTAGGACATCACTAGGATTTGTCCAAGGTTGATTGGCCATAACTTGAGTTGGGGACTGGGAAAATGGGAAGGTCAGTCCAAAAGTAGGTATAGATGGTGAAGAACTTACTACTGGATTAGTACTGATAATTGTAGTATTAATTAGAGAAGTGGATGTTTGAGAAGTCATGGATTAGATAGAAATGGATGGAAATGTGATGTGATCTCACTAGTACCTGATTCAGATGTTGATGAAGTGACTTTCTTACGTCGTGGAGGAATGGGGAACTTGAATGGGGTAGCCGCAAGTCTCTCACTTTGCAGTCTAGTCAATACACTAGTTTGTTGTAATAAGGAGGTAACACTCTCTTCAGATACTTCGGGTCTTTGTGGTTTCTCTGCACAAATGGATATCTGTTCCAATTTCTGTATCAAAGAATGAACTTCGGGAGACTCAAGAGTGTAATCTGGGGAAGATGGTCACCTTACTACTTCAAGAGATGAGGGAGATGTTTCTACTACTTCAGACTTCCAATCAGGAGATTCTGAACGAGTTTGAGAAGGTGTAGAAATGGCGGAGGGGTTTTGACTCTTATGAATGCTTTTCGAATGATTTTTAGATTTATCTTCCATTCACAATTGAATTCCCTCCTTCTAGCACCAAAATGTTGCGGCCTTCGAATTCTGCTGCCAAAACATGGGGGATAACCACTCGGTCCAGACCTTAAGACAACTCCTTTTCCATTTAAAGTGGCTCCTCCGACTGGGGATAATGGGACCAGTTTCCCCATGTGGGTTTTAAGATGAGAGTGTGTGGTTTATGAGTGCTTTGCAGTAGAATAATGATTATCTAAGTGACCTATTCTACAATGCAATTTCTCTAAAGTCTAACTTATTCTAATATAAATGTGGGTGTTCTTGTGTGATATGTGATCTACAAGGATATCTATTTAGCATGTGATAATAAAGATTGAACACAACTAAACATAGATGATAATTTAAAAGATAATTCCTTTGACTAAATAGTTAGTCAAAGGAATTTATATAATATATCACATATATGATGAGTTATTTATGAAAATCATAACTTCAGCTAGGCATCATACAAAAGTGCAATTAATGCTTAACAGAAATAATAAATCTCACATATAATCCATGAAAGTAAAGTTTTGCCACTAATTAAATGTAAACAAAATCAATCATACATGATAATAGTACCATATGTGTGAAATCCTGCTCATTTGACAAATGACATAGACCAACTTCTTTCTTCAAATCAAATTGTCTCCCAAGAATACAAAAGTGCATCAACAAAGGAAAGTAGTCTGATATCTAAAAGAAACGATCATGTTCCATCATTTCACCAAAGCATTCACAAACTTACAATAGTGCATTCTTTGCAAATTGTTTTGATAAACTTCTGGACCCTTCTCTAAATGCATGAGAAGGGTATAAATACTACTCTAACTAAAAGTGAAAAAATAGATTATACAAAATTTGAGTAGGTTTCAAACAACCTTCCTCCTAACTAGATAACTAACTCCAAAAATAAACAGAGGATAAATATACAAAACTAAGAGGACGACTTGCTATTTGCCAGCTTTTCCTTTAAGTTTCAAATATCGGTCATTGGTTGAATTTGAGGAGGTGGCCCGAGATGAGTCCTGAGTTGTTCGGTGAAGATCACATTGGTGAGCAGTGGAAACATCCTTTGAGTCATGTGAACGGAACAATTGAGAGTCATAATATGGCTATGTGGCTTACCCAGATACTGCCAATATGACTCCCAGTTGGTCATGGTCAGTTTCGCAATTGCCTCTCTCTGAATCCTTGCCTTATCTTTCCAGTCTTTATATAGAGTAGTTGAATCAAGTATTTCTTTCATATTGCCTTCCTTGATGATATTGGTGGCAAACATGATGTGGTTCATTTCTTTGACGATGTTCTTCGATATTGCAGCTGCCCTTGTGACTACTAGCTTAGCCTATTTGATTTTGGCATCCCAATCTGTGAAGAGGATGTCTTTATGAGTTTCTTCAAACTCGGGTAGATTGGCCTTCTTTCTGTCTTCTGTTTCCTGCCACTCAATGAACTCGAAGATTCTGGTGTTCAAATCATTAAACTTTGTTCTCTAGTAGATTTCCTTGTTTGTCAGCTGGTCGCTAGTAGTCAGATAGGGAGTAACATGCGACATCTTTTGGCAAAAATACTCTTGCTATCTCACCAGAAGGGAATTTAATTCCAAGGCCTCTTTGATGAACTCCTTTGTGGTGGGAACATCCTTGTATCTTTCCATGGATTGCTACATTTCTTGGACTTGCATGTTTTCTGCCGATATATCAGCCTCATGGCTAATTTTTAGGACCTCCATGTCTTGCTGCAATTGCTTTAGTTGCTCCACCACCTGATTGTTTGCACTTGCTTTCTTTACCCCGAGCTCTTGTTCGAGCTGCACAATTCTCGCCTTTTTATTCCTTAGTAGAGTAGAGACCTCAATAGCCTTGTCCTTAGTGGTCAATGTGTATGCTCTTGTGAACTGTGATAGTCTAGTCAAGTTCCCAGCTGGATTGAAAGTAATGTCTTTCAAGACAACGTCCATGGGCTCGTTTCTAGGTGGGAATTCAGGTGCATCTACCCTTCTCCTTTTCCTTTGCCTTCTATCTACAACCTTGTGGAGAGGACTATAGAACACATCAAGTGGAGGTATTTTAGTCACTCTGAGAACAATCTCTGATGTGGGCAGAGAAGGGATAATTTCAATATGCTAGGACATTGTTACTTGTTCCTCCATAGATGTAGATTGCTTGTTGGCAGACTTGGGCCATGTATCTTTTGAACATGCGGAGGAGTTTTGAATTCCTCTATTTCTTGGACATTTGAGGCTTTGGGAGTGCCTTGCAATTTCTGATTGAACTAATCCCACTCCTTATCCAAACTATCACCTTCGGTTTCTAAACCAATTTTTGTAGCCAGGGTGCTCATCACTTACTTTTTAGCTAACTTCTTGCTAGAATCAGCTATTTTTTCAGCATCTTGGGGCTTCCTTATGTCTGGTGTCTTCTCAGCGTTTACCTGAGAGTATATTTGAGAGATAGGGCCTCCACTATCAACAATGACACTTGGATTAGGCTTATCCTCGAGTTTTAATAGATGCATTGCGATCACCTAGAGCCTCTCATCTCTAAATTCCTGAAATATTTGAAAATCTTCAGGTTTTAGATTTTCTTTTGTCCATTTAGCACTTGTTCCAAGGATATGACTGACTGTAACAAATCCTGATTATTGTGATGATTGTATGGCTTGAGTTTAACTCTAATAGTGACATTGTATGCCACTTTGTTTGGATCAAATTGCCTCTTAGGCAATGTATGAAGCCTGAGGGCTTCCATATGTGTTGATTCGCTAGTGGCATGAACAAAATTGGCTAAGGAAAAAGAACCACATTTGACAGGGAAAATGGGCCATAATGACTTCTTATTGTCTTTGAGAACTTTAGTTAGGCCCTTTCCCACAATTTGGTAGGCAATCTCTCTTGCTAATAACTTATCAGAAACATATAAAGGAAGGAACTGTGGATCAGTTGTGCTACCAAAAACCCTAATATAGGTGAACCACTCTTCAATAACATACTTGCCAATAGTAAGTAGGTCTACTGAAACTTCTTGGGAAAACCTAGGGGCTTTCTTATTGAAAATCATTTGATGTAGGGGCAACACAACAACATGGAATATCTTATAGAAGTGAGGTATGTAATGTGACTCCCATATTTGTTTATGACTGAGATGGATTGGGTAAGGATCTTGTATGGTCCGTTTCCAGCCCTTGGTTGGAAATGTTGTGCAAAAATAGATAGCATCCATAATGTAGGCACTAACATAGAAGGGATGGAGGTTATCTGAAAAGGACGCTTACTTCTGTCGATATTCAGTAATGGTAGTGGCTAGGTTGTCAGATAGGATGGAATGCCATGTAGAAATTTTGAATAATAAACACATATTCAATGGAGATTATCCTGATCATGTATATTGCAGAATACATACACAATACATAAGCTCCTCTACGTTGATCATCAATATAGCAACATCAATAACAATAAAACATCAAGAGCATGCACACATTAACACAGTGTGTAACCTGGGGAAAGCTTACAGCTGAAAACCCCACACTATCTGTATATTAATGATTGAGAACATGTAACATTACAATATTCAATACTTATCACAAGTATCTAGCACTACCTCCACTTGTTACACACAATACAGCTCAGATCTGATCTCCAAATCTATTCCACTACTTGCCTGCCTCCACTGCTCAATACCTGCTCAAGAATGGATGAGAATGGTTGAACCAAACTCGTATTTAGCTCAAAAGAATCACTCACACTGGGAATCACGTGAGAAAAGGCTATAATCACTTGGTATTGGCCAATTCTCATTGGCATAAATCAATCCCATTGATTGTGCAAATCCTCATGCATAACTATAGTCACAACTGATAGCAATCTGATCCTCTAACACTTGTCCCTGCTGAACTGAACATGCATTGACATGCAACTGAGTTAACTGATGTATTCTTTAGTTTCATTATGAGTTAATAATTATTTTAGCAACTCATCATTAGTCTATTTGCAGTTAGACTAATTACAACTAGTTTAACCAAGTCAAATTGAACACAACTCCATCAACTCCACAATCAACTCCACCAAACTCAACGGATTGAGTTCTAATTGAAGTCATGCATGCAACAACTTAACTAACCCACAAGGAAAACGTATTTCCTTCTGACAGTTGCATGTGCCACATTTGTAGCTCAAACTGAAGTGCTCCAAGAGAATAAGATAAAGTTTATAGCCTAAATGTTATTATAAGCTAATAATATTTGACTGCTCTATAATTAGACTTGACAATGTCACCGCTGTTGTCTAAAAATAGAAGTCCATCTATTTTTGCCAACTTGACCAATCATCCATTAAAAACATCCTGCAACTCATAGACATGATCCATATGTCTAAAAATAGACATAGTCTAAAAATAGACATAGTCTAAAAGTAGACATAGTCTAAAAATAGACTTTGCGCCATAATTTTCCTGCGGGCCCACTTAGTGAAGGCGACTCTTTTCACTAAGCTCCATCATCTTGTTGCAATCTCAACACATACCAGGTATTCACTACTCCCTAGTATGGGAAGGGATTCTACATGACTGCAATTTATTGGTTTGGACCTCCCTGCCCCCTGGCTTCTTTCATCCTCTTCAAATTGGGGAGTTGATGGCAATGATGGGTGTAATGCACATATTCCCCACAAATAGCACAAGCATGATTAGTACTTAGACTAGGGTTCTTGTTCTTCTTTTGTGGGTTTTAATTGTTCTAACCTTGGTTTTGGTTTCTGTTAGAGGGATCGCCCCCAACCAGCACTTGTGAAGTTTGTTGTTGGTTGTTTCCCCCTGCCCAGGTTACCCTTTCTGTTTATTTTTTCATTTCTTCTTATTATAATTATGTGGGTTTGTTGTGTTCAACTATTTAAAAGACTATTGTTGTTGTAGGAAATAAGTTTGCATGAAATTAACCACGACATTAGGCTGAGTTGCGGGCTTGTTCTATTGGTGTGCTGGAAAAGGGAAGTAATGATTCCCTTGTCCTGGGTTGGTGTAAGTGGTTTGGGAGTTGGAAACCACCTCTACAATATGATGAGGGTACTGACCACCGTACATGCTAGGGTATTGGTTACTCTAAATGGTAGAGTACTAGTGACTCTGCATGGTAGGGTTAGGCGAGGGCATTGGTTGGCTAGGATGATATCCCATGTTGGGTGAACGTTGCACTATAGTTGAAGCACTATATGACTGGTAATGATTATGGAAACTGTACACATTTCCAAACTATTGGAAAGTGTTTTGGGGTTGATTTTGGGTGATGGTTCCAATCAAATCATCTATAACACTTGATGCCCCCGGTTTATCTTGTCTAAATGACTGTAACTGAGGAGCATTAGGTAGAATGTAATAAAGGTATACTAATTGAGTGTAAAATGTTGAGATTTACTAATAGCTTTTTCTTATGTTTGTGGCATCATTGTGGCCATGTCTTTTGTGATTGCTGGCACAAGATGTTTTAAAAATAATTTGAGGTGAAGTTCCTCAGTAAAATTCACTTTGCATAGGCTACGACGTTTTATCATTCATGGACATGGTCTGAGATATAAGTGGCAGTCATTTACCAAAAATGGTTTAGTAGCTCTAACCCAGTATCATGGTGTACTGGGAGCTGGAAGAAGGTGATAAATGACCCAGCTAAGGAGTCAAAGGTCCCATGGGAACTTGAGGTCTCGCTTACATACCATTGTGTTGCGAGCCCAGTGAGGGTACGTTGAAAGAGTCGTAGGTGAATTGGGTAATATATGATGCTATTGGATGAGCTCAATAAATGAAAGGTCATTATATGGTTTCCAATACCTTCCTCCTACTTCCCCTCAAATTTTGGTGTATTTGAAGGTAACTTCGTTGGCATAGGGGACCAAGTATGATTATGTGCAATGGGATTGTTCATAATCTTGCTTAAATTAGGGAGATTTAAGGAAGAAAGAAATAGGATTTTGGTGTTATTCACCATCATAAAACAATTTTGAAATGTGGCACGCAAAGGGGTTCCCTATGGGGAAGTATGAGAAGGACTACCCGGGGGGAGGTAGTATGCAGAATCCCCTGAGGGGTGGTGTGTGGACTCCCCTAAGGGGCAGTGAAAGGTGTACCTTTAGGGGTAGGGGTACCAATCAAGGTTTCTCCAATAAAATTTGAACCAATAATTGTGGTTGTATGTTGTATTCTACACCGAAATGGCGAAAGACTTGGCACACCTCTCGGTAATGGGGGAAGGTTTTGAAAATGCCTAGAGCGACAAGGCACCATGGGGTCCCCTATGATGTTTGATGGAGAATGAGATAATTATGTTTTGAGGGGGGATTTTTTTATCAAAGAAAGTATATCACATACATAAAACAAGGAAAAAAATAAAATGGTTACTTTTCCTTTAATGTTATGCTATGTGATCAATAAAACAACAAATCGTTTTGTTTGTTTGCGTATGATAAAAATCCTAAAAATACCTATGTGTCCTTTCCACTCTTAAAGTAATTGGGCCTTGCGATGATATATTTTTTATGGGTACTAGGGCCACATCCCAAAAGTACTAGAGATGCTTCCAAAAACCAAAGAATTAACCAAGGTAATCAAGAGTCTTTACTGTTTCCCGCACCTCCACCTATAGGGAAAGATGCCCTAGAAATTTGGCCACTAAGATACCTTCATCCGTCGGGGGAAGTCAAGTCTTGAGCTTTTTGGTCATTAGTCAATTAATGTGGAGCATTATATAAGTCAAATAACCTCGTATAGGAACAACCACACTGAGACCTAATGTTGGGATAGATGGGTCCTTAGGGTCAGTTTTGGGGTTAGTTAACCCAAGTTTTGTATAAATTTTTGTAAAATATGTAAAGTCTCCATGAAATGTGGATGTGGAGCGCGCAGGTAGATAGGAGTCAAAGGGGTCTTAGCCCCTTGGTTAAGTCAATTTTGAGATTCACCCATGGTCTGCGGACCATGGTATTGTATGGAAGAAAGATATAAATAGTTGAGTCATAGCGAGTCTTAGGGATAACTTACAATAAAGAATTGTGAACATTGAATGGTTTTTGTTGTTTGGGCCAAGTGCTAAGGCAGGAAGGCTCTGCTTCTTGTACTTAGGTGAGAAGGGGAATGATCCTACAACTGAGCGCACAGGAGGCCTTGGTAAGTCCGCAACTGAGTGTGCGGACCCCTGTAGCTAAGTGCGTAAGGTAGAAGAATCTATAATCTGAATATTGAAAATAAAAAAATACGAATTTTGAAGAATTAAATGTGCAATTTGAGCATTTCTGTTGTTTCTGCTAAGTTATGTTTTGTCACTTACAATGTGTTTTCTATAGAATAATGAATGAATGTTGTGTGGAACCATTGAATCTATCTTATTTATGCATGATTTAAGTAGTTATCTAGTTTCACAAAGATAAGGGTTATTTCTACTATGTTTTCTGATGAATTGAATAGATCTGCGAGAAGTCAAATCTAGGATTGTTTATTAATGTGCAAAAGTGGATAAATTATCTATTTAAGGTCCACAAAGATTGATCGTAGACCTTCATGAGGGTATAGAAGATGTTTTCATAGTCACAATGGTGAGCCCTAGAAGACTACCAATATGCACGAAGGTGGATCTAAGCTATAGACGCTTGAGAACCACTTGTCACATATCCCTGGATGCAAAAACCTAGTTCTAGCATCCCCCAATATTGCTTTAGGTGAGACTGCAGGCTGTGCTACATAGGTTGTTTCCAAAAGGGCCAACAGTTATGGTTTTTTTGGTTGGCGCAAACAACTCTAAACTTGGGTCAGGCCCCTTAAGCCAACAAATGGTTCAGTTGCTGGGACCAGGATCTATTTGAGAGATGTGTGATAAATGGTTTCCTATGAAGAAAGAGCTTGATAAGTGGATTGGTTGGAAATTGCACATGTTCGCAGCTCAGGAGAACATGAGCCCTAAATTATCCAAGGAGCAATGGTTTCAGATATTTTTTTTACAGATGAGACTGACACGTTCTTCTATTTCTTCCTTGAAGAGCTATATGAGTGGTTGTCTAAATTAGTTGATGGTCAAGGGACATGGAGGCTCGAAGGTCCTATAGTGTGGAATCATGAGCTGGTGCGACATCTAGAAGCATAAGGAATCAATATCACATGGTTGATTGCACACAGGGAAATTTTGAGACTTATTTCGCGATCGATAGAAATATTAGCTATAGCGAAGGATATTTATGGGGCCGAGAGTTAAGTATTTGAACTCTCTGAAGACTTGGATTAAAATTTTTTTATGTGAAAAGAAGGTTATGCAGTTACCTTGATGTTTGGGGCTACGCAAAGTGGGATATTCTTTAGAAGAAACAGAGGATCTGTCCCATAATATAGTCCGTTCATTGAACCCCCTTTAATCGACAACGAAGGGATGGTGCTGACTACGTCATGAAGTGCAGTTCACTTAATAAATCAGGGTATTCTGAGGATATCTCATCCATCCACTTCACCTCCACCTCCTCCTTCGCCTCCACCTCATACACCTTCACCTACGGCTCCACCCTTCAACATGGCAAACACGATGAAGATGCTGATTTTTAGAGGGACGGGGACCAAATATCCAGACCAATTTTGGTTTGTCGTAGATGTTATTTGGAAAGCACAATAGAGCACAAACAATAATATTAAGAAAGAATAGTTGGATACAACTTTACAACATCGTGCATTAACATGGTATATCAAGTATTTTACTGATGACAGGGACTGAAGATCCAGACCAGTTTTGGTTTGTCGCAAATGCGGTTTAGAAAGCACAATAGATCACAGATGATAATATTAATAAAGAACAATTGGATATAACTTTACAGGATCGTGCATTAACATGATATATCAAGTATCACAATGATAACCCCAACGCGTCGTTGGAAAATACCCATTTAGCTTTGAACATGAGTTCAGTAAGCCTAATTCAAAGGCACAATCAGTAATTTAATTTAAGGAAATCTAACAGAAGGTCGATGAAACACCTTGGGACTTTTATCAGAGGTTTAAATGCCTGATCAGGAAGGCTAATATGCAAATCTCAAATACCTAGCATCACGACTGGTTTATAGCATCGCTCTTTCCACATTTAAGAATACCTTTGTCACAGTAGAAAATAGCAACGCAAGCGGACGCCTTAGAGATCATGATGAGGCTAGATGCATTGCATATTCAAGATACAAACCTTGGGGTGCAACAGATTCACTCCCAGTTAGAAAGTCTACAGTTGGAGTTTGCTTGAAGAAAGGAAGGGAAGCTCAGTTGGAGGTGTGCACTGAAATTTGGTGTTTGAAATGTAAGATCCATGGACATCATAAGGACCATTTCCTGGTCTTTAAGAATTATATTGTAGGGGGAGGGCCTATACCCCTGAAGCTTGAAAATAATGTTGGGATGAGTGCGAGAGCTGTGCTGTGGTGTGATATTTTTTAGGTTATAGGACAACATGCTACTGATAATTGCCATCTATTGCAGAAGTTTGTGCAGACCCCTCAGCAGTTATTTTGCAATTTCTGTAAGTCAGTAGGGCACAATGAATGCCATTGTAGAAGTTATGAGATAATGATGGACAGGACCCCTGCCTATGGAATGCAAGAAGAGAACTGAACTTAGCATCAAGGCATAGGAGCAGTGCACGAAGGATTCCAAGGTCGAGGAAGAAGAAGAGGCACTAGACCAAGACGAGGGCATGGGTAGGTCATCTGCTATAACCGTGGTGAAGCAGGGCACTTCATGTAAGATTGTATAAAGCCACACATACCTCATGCTAGTATTGTTGAAAGTTTGACCATGTCATAGAGGAATGTCTAGTTCTTATGGAAAAGATGCAAGAGAAGAAGGCGTAGCCCCAACAGCCCACGTAGAACATTCAGATGATGAGGGATGAGCCCAGGGAAGATGATCAGAGCATCAATATTGCCTTAAGAAGTGGTATGACGACATGCGCAGATAAAGGTAAGTAGTCTAAGGAAGACAGATGGGTACGCAAGGCTATTGAGAAGGAAGTCGACTTTGATCTGAATCATGCTAAAGAAACTTTCTTGGAAGCAAAAAAGAACTTTGCTAAGGCCTCCACCTCAGGAAGTCAAGAGAAAATGATGGAGACTAATGCGTCACAAGAAGTAGGTCCTTCAATACTAGCTACCTTTTTGAAGACTTGTATGAAGTTATTGCACGATCAAAAAGTAGTCGAAGGCTTGCAAGACTTAATAGAAAAATGCGCCAATAAGGAAAAGACTCCTACTAAACAACGCATAGTAAGGAAGATTGGTAAGCATAAGGCACGAACAGGGCATGAAATGAGGCTAACCACGCAGATAGGTGACTATGAAATGGACCAGGTAATCTTGGATCTAGGGTCTGATGTGAATGTCTTGCCTAAGAAGACATGGGAAAGGATGGGGAGACCTGTGCTGTAGTGGTGTACTATTCAGTTGTGCATGGAAAATCAGTAGAAGATTATTCTGATGGGGCACTTATTTGGTGTAACAGTGGACATTGAGGTTGTGAGTGCGCTAGTTGACTTTGATGTTATTTCAATAATGGATAATGTAACCCATACCCCACACTGCTAGGAATTGACTAGGCTATTGATATGAACTAAGTAATCAATTTGAAGAATTGAAAGATGTAATTTGAAAAGAAGTCACTTAGGATTGTAGTGCCACTAGATCCTACAGAAGGAGCACGTTATATTGAACCTGTGTGTGATTATGCAGAAAGTGATGATGATCTCGATCAGATATACAAGATAACAACGTGAGATGAGGATTGGATCAATCCTACAGACGACGGACGAATTGTGTGGGGCAGGGATAGCTCCTGTACCTCAAATTCATATGAAGATCTCGAACATTGGCAGAATAGGCTGCATGAAGTATCTACGCTCTACTGTAATATTATGACCAAGTCACTGAGGTGTGTCTCGACTGAGGTAAAGAATCTTCCGCACTATGATGGCTTGACTGATGTGGAACTGTTTCTGGATGAATTCAAAAGCGAAGTATCGGAAGAACATCGATTCCAGGCATTGGAATTGGCACTGTGAACTACGCCTACCCCTTTGTGGGGTATGCACAAGGAAAGCTTTGCTGGATGGCAAGAATAGTGAAGAATGATGAAGTTAAGATTTGGATACGCTAATACTAGGATGACAAAAAAATAAAGTGGGAAGGATGATCCACGCAATCATTTAGCATGATGGACTAAGGCTTAGGGGACAGAACCACAAGAAGAATGGGTGCATATTTTCTGTCATACGCTAGATACAATCCTCGTGAACTAGTTTTTGGAGATGGATCTTTGCCATGGAATGACTGAATGGGACATTTTAAGGGAAATTCTTCTACTAACGTTCAACTTTGAAGATCGGTTTGAGAGCATTGATGAGGCATTACAAGAAATTAAGGAAACTATATTCAGAACACTAAAGGAACTGATAGAATGGACTCCGCCAGATTGTGGTACATAGTTGTGCCATGCACTAGAATGTCATAATGTGACAACTAAAGAAGAGGATGATCTACGAAATATTACCATTAAAGAAACCGAAGGACAATGCGAAGTTGAAGGACTGAAGGTGGAAAACCCAGATATATTAGAGCCTTTGAAAACTAAACAGGTAAACATTGGATCTAAAGAAGAACCTAAGTTTGCGAAGGTAGGAGACTATTGGGACGAAGATACGGTTCATAAGGTAGCTGAGCTACTGCGCGAGCACTAGGACTTATTTCCAATGAAGTTTTCAGATTTGAAAGGGATTAAGCAAAGTCTTTTGGTAGAAATCACATAAGAGAAATTTTTGGCCGATGCGTTTCAAACCAACAAGTGTGGTTCATCATCAAGACCAAATTGTTGGAGATTTAGGCCTTATGAATATTACATTGAAACCGGATGCAAAGCCTATTAAGTAGCATCCTTATCGATTGAATCCAAAGTACAAGGAGAAGGTGCACCTAGAACTAGATAAAATGCTGGAAGTTGGTATCATTAAGCATGTAGAAGAATCAGATTGGGTAAGCCCTATGGTGGTCCAATAGAAGAAACAAAAGGGTGAGATATGCATATGTGTAGATCTACGGAAGTTGGATGATGCGTGTGTGCATGATTTGTTTCCAACACCGTTTACAAACGCATATTAGAAAATGTTGGCAGACATGAGGTGTATTCATTTACTGATGGGTTTTCAGGTTATCATTAAATAAAGAGCGCGCCGGAGGATCGAAGAAAAACAACCTTCATGACTAAGTGGGGTTTCTTTCAATATAAAGTTATACCATTTGGGTTAAAGAAAGCACCTACGATATTTTCCCAAGTAGTGATCACAACATTCAAGGAGTTCATTCATAAGTTCCTAGAGGTATATTTTGATGACTGGACTGTGTTTGGGTTGGTAAAGCACCATGTTGCGAGTCTACGCCTCATGTTGGATATGTGTCAAAGGTATCATATCGTGCTGGACCTCAAGAAGTGTATATTTTGTGTCCCTTTTGGAATTTTTCTCGGCCATGTTGTTTGTAAGCAAGGATTGATGGTGGACCCGGCGAAGATCATTGTAATTGTGAATTTGGAAGCACCTAGGAATGTGAAATAATTGCATGCAACATTGGGACACACTAGGTACAACAAGAAGTTTATCAAGATTTATGCCCAAATAACTGTGCCAATGGAGAAACTGTTAAAGAAGGATGCTATGTTTTGCTGGGACGAAGACTGTCAGCACAACTTGCATTTCTTGAAGGAAAAAATGGTGACAACACCTATTTTGGTGTTTCTGGACCGGAAAAAGGAGCTTCACGTGCATGTCGATGCCTCCTACATTGTGCTAGGAGAAGTATTAACACAAGTAGGTGAGGGAGAGATTGATCATGTGATAGATTTCGCGAGCAGGAAGTTATCCAAATATGAGAAGAATTACTCCACCATAGAGCGCGAAGGGCTAGCAATGGTCTACGGGCTGTAGAAGTTTAGACATTATTTGTTAGGTGGACATTTTAAAATGTATACATATCACTCCACGCTGAAATACCTGGTCAACAAGCTTGTGTTGGGGGGGGAAGATATGTCAATGATTAATATTGTTCTAGGAGTATGACTTTGAAGTGATTGTAAAACCTAGATTCCTGAATGCAGGCCCAGACCATCTATTTAGGATTGAAACAAGTGAGGAACCTGACAGTTTAGAGGAAGGACTGCTAGATGCGCAAATTTTTGCAGTACGCATCATGGATGATCATTTTGCTGGTATCATCCAGTTCTTAACAACGAGAAAAACTTTAGAAGGTTATTCAACTCAACAGAAGAAGGAGTTAGCAGTTTGCACTGCAGAATTTTCAGTAATTTCAGGTCATTTGTATAAGATGGGGCCAAATGAGATATTGTGAAGGTATGTTCTGGAGTTTGAATGCACTAGTTTCCTAGCTGAAGCCCATGGAGGAGTGACAGGTGGTCAATATGCAGGGAAAGCGACCAAACAAAGCATTTTACGTGTTGGATTATGGTGGCCAACATTACACAAGGATTCAAAGGCATGTTGTAAGGCATGCGATGCTTGCCAAAGGATGGGGCAACCTTCACGAAGGGATAAATTGCCTTTAAATCCCCAAGTTTCATTGTAGGTATTTGAGAAATGGGCCATTGACTTTACAGGCCCCATACAACCGCCAAGAAGGAAGATTGGCGTGCGATATATTATTATTGCGATAGAGTATTTAACCCGGTGAGTGGAAGCGCAACCAGCAAACGATTGAACAGTGGGCACTATTGCGAAGTTTCTATTCGAGTATGTCTTAACGAGGTTTGGATGCCCTAAGATTTTGATGAGTGATAGGGGTATGCATTTTTTGAATGAAACTATTAGCATGATGCTTGAATAATTCCAAGTGTATCATCAGAAGAGCATGCCCTATCATCCCCACGCAAATGGAAGGATGGAAGATTTTAATAAGATTCTGGAGCATGCATTGACAAAGGTATGCAATGCGCAGAGGAATGGCTGGGACATGCGTGTACCGCGGTGTTATGGGTTTATAGGATGACCTGTAAGAAGTTGACAGGACAAATGCCATTCAGGTTGGTCTATGGAATTGAAGCACTCATGCCGATGGAGTATATTGTGCCTAGTTTACGAAATGCAGCATTGACCAAGATGGCGGACCACAAGACCTTGGAGGAATAGTTTGCACAGATCATGGAGTTAGAAGAAGATTGATTCCTTGCAGGATTTCACCAGCAAGTGCAAAAGGAACATGAGAAGTCATGACATGATCAACGTATTAAGCTACACACATTCAAGGTCGATGACTTGGTGCTGTTATATGACAATAAGTTCATGAAGTTTCCTGGAAAGTTTCAAATGCACTGGTTAGGGTTGTATGTTATTAAGGAGATCACGGATGGTGTCACAGTTCAGCTCGCAAATCTGAATGGAGAACCATTCCCTAGAAAAGTGAATGAAAGTAGGCTGAAGTTGTACGCAGGGACCCTACCCTTGCACGATGACTATATGGTAGCAGGACAATCTTAGTAATCTAGGCAGTTGCAAGGGATTGCGAGACTATAAACTACGCTGCTCGAATAGGTGAAGAACGAGCTAGAAAAGCTGCATGACGGATGACAGGGGTGCAACAGGTGAAACTGCACTGGATGAGCTACGTCGTGGAGGATGGTGTCATGTAGGAGGGTCTTAAGGTAGCCGTTGAGGTTACTATTCATGATTTGATGGCCAAAAATCAGTTAAGAGGAGAGGGTAGGCGCTATTTATGGTGAAAATATTTGGAGATCTGCTACTAAAGATGCATTTATTATCAGATTTTGGGGGGAACGGTTGGATTTGAATTCAAAACGTCCTATAAATTATGTGTGTTGGTTCAATGAAGAAAAATTTTCCTTCTGAGAGTTGGTTGGGTGCTTTGCCGTCTTAAGCTTATGAATCGTGAGTTCTTGGAAGAGTTCGTGACACACCCCTCTTTTGCAAACTACTTTGCAGCAGCCCAAGAGCTCTTCATTGACTGAATGACTGCTACCTGTTAGCGCTTGGAATTCACCTAGGCTGAGATAGACAAACTCTCAAGGCTACATCAAACCATTTCACCTCGTAGCTAGCCCTACGAGGTATGAGAAGGCTCTCTCGGGTTAGATTCGGTAGATCTTTCAATATGATGAGCTGACCCAATTAGGAATAAAGATTTTAGGCTAGTAAATTGATAAGGGGGGTTGATTTAAAGATTTTTGGTTTTTTGGTGGCAATTGGAGGGAGTGCAATTCAGGGTGCGGGGATTGAGCACAGTTTTTGCAGGGGGATCTTTGGGGAAAGGTAGGAGTGAGCGCTGATGCCTTAATCTGAGATGGATGATCAGGGATGATAGAGAAGGAGCTAAAGAGGGAAAACAACCATTTGAATCCTCTCTAGATAGAAGAAAACATAAATTTTGAACAAACTAAAAAGCTGAGCATGTCAAAGCATGTATTCAAACTTTACCACTTCATCTGTCCAAATAGAAGCAAAAGAGAGATGTAGAATACATAAACAAACTTACAAGAACATGTAGAGAACACACCATCAACAATACAATCCACAAGAATCCACAAGGATGTCTGCAAAACCCTGGCCTTCTTCCTCTTGAAATTGCAAAGATAGATGCAATATACAATGAAACTTTCTCCCACAAGAGTCCAACCTTCCAGCCTCTCAAAATGACTAAGGAAACACATAATATAGGCAAGCTAACCTCTTCCCTTGCCTCTAGGGGTCGAGCTCATCCTTCTAGGAGCAGTTTGAACTAATTCCAAACTAAGCACTAGATAATAGGTAGCTCAACAACTTGCCTCTATTACTTAGCTAACTGATTCATGCATTAATTATTCACTTTTTACATCAAGGAAGCTTCTAGAAAGGTAAAGAGAGATAAAATCTATCGAAGTGCCATGAAAATATTACATTTATCCATCATCTACAAGTAAAAATGGTCAACCATAGTCAAAACAATGTTTTTTGACCAAAAAAGGTCAATTTTGGCAAAGCTGGCTCTCACTGTCGCGCCCCTTTGCAGCAACTTTTGAGTGGGTTCCACTGGTCCAAATCAGGTGCAAGATGGCTCATTGGAAATCTTGGTCTGTATACTTTCCATCCCAAGTGGCATTTCTGCATTTGGAGTTGTTTTTCCCCCTCAAAAACCATTTCTCCCAACGTCACTTTCTGCAACTCAAAAAGTGGGCAGAAAGTCATTTTTTTGATGTATTTTGAGCTTTTGGAGGCTCAAATCTCAAAATTAGGCTGCTCCCAAGTATTGGTAATTTTTCTCTTTGCATGCCCTTTCCAAAAATGCCAATTTTTCAAAATTCCGAGCAGTCCTCCAAAATAGTTGTGCTTGGAACGCGACCATGGCACGGGAAAAACCTGTAAATTGCACAAAAAATTCACAAATGACAAAATTTTCTCCAATTTTCTTGAAATTTGGGCTGGGAGTCCCCAATCAAGTACCATGCTCATTCAAAGAGGCTTTGGCCAAAATTTGGATGGATCAGGCGTTTTCCTTCGTTTTTGTGTTTTGGCCAACCGTCCTTGGAGCACCTTCATTCTCGCCGGTATTTTTGACATTTCTTTAAAACCATGACACTTGTGAAAAAAGTGAAGGAGGCTTTTCGTCTTTGGCATGTTTTGGAAAAAAACCTCTCTCAGTTTTCCCAAATTCATCTTTTATTTCTCTGGAACATCATTTGAGTGCGACTTGTCCCGATGTGTGAAACAAGGAATTGTCGAAATGGAGCGAAATGAAGGGGATAGGGGGCTTCTAAATTCTTGGGGAAATTTTTGGGAGTGGGGAGGGATGTTAGGAAGCAGGGGAAAGTGGAATCTCAGAGATTGAGTGAGGGGAAGGGGTCCAAAAGGGCAAATCATAGGCCAAACCTAGAAAATTGCCAGGTTGTAGCTAGAAACTAGGGTTTGTGCAAAAATGAGGATTTTGGGGAATATGAGTGTTGGAAAGTGTATGATATGGTACTTTAAGGATAGGGGAAGGTGTATGAACATCAGGAAACAAGTTTTGCCATTGATTTGACCATCCAAGAGAAATTGGCTTCAAAACCCGAGGAGAGGGAAATGAACTTGCCAAGGCACAACTGAAGCATGAACAAGACGTAAAATGACTCATTAGACACTGACATGATAATGACAACCCTATGAATGATGATAGACTCAGCTAAATGATGACATAGACCTCCATTTGGACAACTTTAGAAGGAGTGAAAGCAAACCCTAGACCTAATGCCTAGTGACCAAATTTTGCTTGAAAACTCTTTGAAATGACAAAATTTGACCTTGACACTTCCAAATCACTTTGTAAGAGCACATTTGATCACTGGAGGAAGGCTGGAAAGACTGACACTAACATTGGCTCCAATGGGGATGGTAGCTCCTTGGAGGTGCCAAGAACCTTAGACCTCTGGGAAAGCAGACCAGTGCCTTACAATTATTGGGCAATGGAGTCAAAAACTCAAGCTGAAATGCATGACTGAAAACTGACGCAAACTAACTTAACAACCAGACTACAAATTGACTCATAAAGGACTCCTGACTCAATTAAAAACTGACTCGATACTTGAACACAACCGACAAACTGAAAATGATGCTCAAAGTGGAGCTTATTCATCACAACCTACTCTAACAGTTTCATTCATCACTTGATTAAGTGAAATGAAACAACCAATGCAACCAAGTAAGCATCCCATATGCTGTTTGAATTCTCCACAAGTTCTCGCTTATGACCAACAAGAGAGAACTACTGAAAGGCAACTCCCATGACAACTTAGAAACAGATCCAATGAATGATATGGATGCTCTATCCACCTCCAAAAACACTGCATAAGGATCATGAAATGCGAGCACACTGGAACTTAGCTTACCCAATGGATTACTTCTCTTCTCCTCATACCAGGAATGCAAATGTTGATCTAAGCCTTGTGACGAGACCTCTGCTGAAAATGACAAAGAAACTGGCTGCCGGATCAAATTCATATCAGCGCATGTTTTAAGCTCACATGTAGTTAATGGAGAAAAACTTTGACTGCAAACCTCATCCAAAACATCAGCTATTGGATCATGAAAAACCTGTAAAGACTGCTGCAATGTATCCATTGAAATGTATGACATCCTTCTAGCTGTTTATCTTTTTCTTGAGAGATTTTATGAAGATTCTGCCTTATAAACTGAAATGCTTCAAAACAAAAGGGTATAGAATCTTCCGGTATCATCAAATCATGTTTTTCATCTTCCACAGCTTCATCTATAATATACCCTTCAATTTCATTTGGTGGCTGCAAATCTAATGCTACAGGCTGCTCAAGAATATTGTTATTTGTCTCGTCCTCAACATCAACACTGAGAGATTGCTGATTTGTTATAGGCTGTCCATT